>JACEGR010006850.1:0-56024 GCA_014170235.1 Listronotus bonariensis | reverse complement strand
AAATTTTGACAGTATAAATATACCTATAGTAATCATATTTTGTAAATAAACATAGCCAAATTATTGTGTTTCAATAAAAATAACAAAATTTGTAACAAAACTATGTAACTTTGCAAAAATACACAAAACTCTAAATTGATTAGAATTATTTTGCAGTTGGTAAATTGGAAATTGAACTTGAAATGTCGGGCAAAAAGAAATCAGGGACATGCATTTGTACGGTAATTTTGATACTAACTGCAGTGATCATATTACACGCTCCAACATGTTTAAAAAGTCTCTTCTAAACCTAAAAATTCAAAAATTATGAAATGCGTCATTTTACCTGAGTATGCCATTTTAGGCCAGTTTCCCCTACCATGCTTACATGCTGCAACGTAGCTGTTCGGTTACTACGTTTATATCGAATAGTTCAAGCTGGCTTAAAAACAAAGCAGCTTTGAAGCGATTTCCAAGTCTACGTGTTTATTTTGGTGGCTTGAAAGTCGATTGAAAATCGAGGTCAAGCACATTTCAGGCCATCGTCGTACGCATGCGGCAGTTTTGCATCCAACTTTACAGTAGACATCAAATGAAAAACAAAACTCACTTTTTAATTTGTCCTGTTTTGTGTGCTGTAGTTAATGTGAGCATGTTTTAAAGTTTTTTCGCCTGTTTTCCACTCATATTTTGTATAAAAATGTTAAAATCATATACGAAATTGACACTGATGACGTTCGAGGAAGCATTCATCTGAAGTTAGGCAGTTATTAAGCCCGCTTGAATCGTTTATATCGTATTTCTAATCGGCTTTAGTAAAGGCAACCCTACTTATTTTCAGACTTGGCTTGAACGATTCAAATCACTTTCAAGCGCATTTATATCGCTTTTTTCAAGCCACTTTTAAAAGCTGCTTTAACTCAAGTTAGCTTCAACTATTTGATATAAACGTAGTGAGTTACATCACACCAATGAGAACCTCGCTTTAACTCTAGTTTAAAATAAAATGCTAAAGTTACAGCTAAATAAACGGAAATTACAGCATTTTACATGAAAAAAACAACAAAGAGAAAAGACATCAAAGTAAACACCGGACGATCTTCCAATCCTTTTTCCGCCTTTATTTCCGAACAAAATTAATAGCTTTTATTAATACGTCCTTACTACCGAGCTTAAGCTCAGCTTATCATTAAAACTTTAACATTGCCCTTGTAGTAATAATTTGCAATCGGGGGCAAAAGTAATTAAGTAATGGCCCAGAGGGACAAGGTATATGGATAGGATTAATACTGTAATGGCAGAGTAGTATGGAAATTACTTGGCTTTGGAGATCGTGAGCCTGGCAAAAACTTAATTGAGTGAGCAGCGCGAGGTATTGGATAAAAACACGGCAGATGGTAACAGTTATACAAATTAACGTTGTGATGGCTAGTGTTTTGAATCAGAATTAGTTGTTGGTACTATCTACAGGGTGGGCCAAATTAAACTTGCACAGTTTTTAACTAATGATAACTATTTATTTGTTGCGCCTATCCTTTAGATTTTTAAAAGGCTAATAGGTAGATATGTTTTCTTTAGGTTTGCCAATTTCGATTAGATAGATTTAGACAGAACTGGACTTACGGAACTTTTTCCAAATACTGTATTTAACCTCGTTGCAAAAGAAATCTGATTTAGCTACAATTACGCTAATACGTTTTTCTTGTATACAAACTATGGGAAATGATTCAGTAAAAGCAAATTTGTCAACAATTTGAGGATTTAGGAATTATAATTATGTTTTATTAATAATGCTCTCTAAAAAGCATGCATTTCTCTCAATTAAAAAAAAAAATTTTTTTAGTGTCCTTTCATAATCAAAAATGTGAGGTTACCATGGTTACTGAGTTAAATGCTGAACTTGGCGGTAAAATAATTAAAAATAAAAGTATTATATTAATTGATACAAACAGTGATAACAAACACGGCAGATGGTAACAGTTATACAAATTAACGTTGTGATGGGTAGTGTTCATTTGAATCAGAATTAGTGGTTGGTATTTGTTAGTAAATAAACTCTGTTTTAGGACTAAAAATATCCCTTTTATATTTTTTTTTCGAGGACTTGTACCAAGTCTACCATTAATCCTGTGAGCCAAGTTTTATTATCCTTTAGGAGGGTAATCTGGCAATAAATTTAAAAAAATCTACTTTTTCTACGACTGCTATGAAAAATGTCTAAAAACGCACGTCAAACAGGATCTGAAAATGACTAATTTTACATGATGTATGATGTTAACCTCGTTAGTGTCAACCAGTCAAAAATATTTTATTTTCTGTCATTTAGTTTTAACATAAGCGTATGAAATCATTTCTCACAGCGTACGAAAAATTTTTGACAGTCATGTCAAAAGTTAAAAGGATAAAAATAATAAAAATCACATGTTAATCCTTATTTTCTGCTGTCAAAAAAGGTATTGTGTGCAACACGTTTAAAACTTACTCTTTGCATACTTGTATAACTTGTAGCACTCGCCTACGGCTCGTGCAAACACGTCATACTTGTGTGCAAATAGTCTTGTTTAAAACTTGTTACACCATATACTATTTATTTTTTTCCTATTTTAGTTTAACTATTTAGGAAATATCTGGGGCATGGCGTCCCCCACAACCCTAAGCATTCTTGATTCTATTCAAAGATGAGCTATTCGTCTCATTAATGATCCTTTTCTTACAGAAGGGCTTCCCTCTCTTGCTCATCGTCAGGCAGTGGGGGATTTATCGCTTTTCATAGGTACTTCCATGGCTTTTGCTCTAAGGAGTTGTCTTGTATAATTCCTTCACTCACCCCCTAACAGAGAAACGGTTATACGGTTCAACTGAACAGGCTTCGAACTTCCCACTGTTCGTTCTTTTATCCCTAGAATTTCTAGAATGTGGAACCTGCTGCCCGTGAAGCTCTTTCTTTCCCCCAAATCTTCAAGTATATAAGTCCCGTGTTAACGAACGTAGTATTTAGGCTTTTAGCCTTCGTGGATTGTCCAAAGATAAAAAAAAAAGTTTACGGTTATTACTTTTTTTTTAAGACGCCATAATAGTTATTTGTTTAACAAGAAAGAAATACATGTTAATTGGACCAAAAATAAATCGTTTAAATAAAAGGAACTGACTATTAAAAAATATTGTCACAAGATGCTCTTCTTAAGCAAAACATACCTTATTAATTAAAAAAGATTATTTATTGTCTACTCTAAGATATTAATCAACTGGTGCCAGCAATCACAGTGGTCTAATAGCATATTAAGGTCTCTATGGTGGAAAATTATGGAAATTAGCTGGTAATAACATTGTAGTGTTGTATAGGAAACATCGCTTTATCCACCCTTACCCTAATTGGGTATAAAGCAGACCAAATATAATATTGTTACAAAATAAATAGCTCAATTTGTTAACCTTAGTTCCTAAAACACAGATTACCTTTTTAAAATTTGTTTTTTATTAGTCATTTTTTACTTCCTGACCTATTTATATTTAATAAATAACCAGAAGCTGCTTTTTAGTATTACCGTATATTACATTGACGTGTATCATTTTTGTATTAACCTTATAAAAAATTTAGCATGTGTGATAATTTTTGTGGTAAGTGTATTGTAACCCATCTGAAAACCTTACAAATGCTTCTTGCTGTCATGTTTTCTAGCAATAATGTATCAGAGACAACAATGAGCAACTTAATGTAAATAAATTATCCGAGAGAGAGATAGCTGCTGGGCCTTCCTTGTCTGTCTTCAAGGAAGGCAAACGCAGATGGTTCGTGAGTCGACTTTATCGTTTGCGCGCCAAATTCAAATTATATAGCTGTGCTATTTTTGCCCTTAATTTTAGGTACTTGTTTTTGTTTCCTATTATTATAAAATATTGGGGTTTAGTTCAATAATTACACACACCTTATTAAAAATGTCATTTATTTGGTTTTATAAAGATTTTTTCTTACAGATAACCATGTCAATATTACCTTAAATTATCTGTTGAAAAGCACAAATTTAATATATACACTGTGATCACTAATAAAAGTCAATATTCAAAGTCCAATTAAAGGTAAAAAACCACGAAACACACAATAAATCACAGAAAATGTAAACAAACTGTCCAAACAAATCGGCCATTGAAAAAGATCAAACACAAATATCGAATAACATTTCGTCGTGGCTGCCTGCGGCAACGTTTGTCAAGTTAAAAATATTCGATTCATGGTATATTTTCTTTCTCTTAATTAGATGTGAGCCAAAAAGGACATTAAAGTTTACATGCAGAAATTGTAAACAACTTGGCAACCAGGGCAAAGCGATGATTGCTCCATCTACGATAGCCTGCCATGATGAAAGGCAAAGACATATTTATTGGAACTTGCGTTAAACCAGAAAGAGATAAATACAATGGACAAATTGTTAGGACCAGTTACTCGTCTCATTCTTGTCTCTGAATGTATAACATTTTGCTTGCACATCGTTTAGTTCTTTACAAAAACAATACCAAAACTTTCATCAACTTGTAACTGTAAAGAACTAAAACAGCGACGGAGATTTATAAAAAGTTTATCAGAACTGGCAGCTAGCATGGATTGCTTCTCTACAAAGAACTGAAAACCTTTTATTATTTATCAGAAAGCATGGATTGAAATTTGAATTTTCATTACTGGGACTGTTACAGGGACGGCTCTATGAATTTCAAAGTTTCATATCCCGGTTTTAATTATTTAATAAAGGAAACAAGTCAAAGGACTCAATATAAGGTCTTCTTTGAATGTATAAATGAAAGGGAAAACTATATTTTATGATATTAAATAAGCAAAGATAAAGATAAAAGACTTGTATTAATCGTGATTATACATATTTATTGATTTAACATCGTTTTGTTTTGTACAAAAACAATAACAAAAATTTTATCAATTTGTAACTGTAAAGAACTAAAACAGCGACGGGGGTTTACTGAGACCGAAGCCAGAAATATGCAATTACAATTAATTGAATAGTTCCAAATAAGAATATATATTTATATTTGTAAAATGTACAGGGTGGAACAAATTCCACGCTTTTAATAGGAAACTCATGTTTCTGTATGTCTTACACAAAAAATGATCCCCATTCGCGAAGCTCAAATTTTAAGCCAAATTTACTAGTGAACACCGCAATTCGCTATCTTGCGTCGTTTACTCGCGATACAGCGTGTTTCTTAATTTCTTGCGTTTTCTTTTATCCTTTATAACTTTTTTTTAAATATGTTTTAATTCTGTAAAAACATTTCTACAGCAACTTTTTATGCAAATTGCAGATATGATTTTAGTTTTTTTTTTATAGGGTTGTGCATTTTTGATTAATTTATTTATTTTTGAAATGTTAGATAGAACACCCTGTATATTTTTTCACTATTAAAATAGTTAAAAAATTACCTTTTAAAAAATGTCACACTTTATATATCTTTTTGGCCGTTTTTGAGATATTGTGTCACATATATTGTCATTTATTGGTTTAAAAATTTAAATTTTTAATAAAGTTTAACACTCTGTATCCTAAAAACGAAAAATCTCTGGACCCATATTTGTGTAAAGTAGTTACTTAAAGCAACGCCTGTTTAATTTAATGCATATACCTAATTATCAACTTGTGTGTAGCTATAAGATTAAATCTTGAAATATTTCTGTACCACTTGGTATAAATTATCCGATATAATTTTTATAAAAAATAAGACTTATAGGTATAAGAAAAATGTTTTATGGGTCTAAAACCAATTTGCTTAAGTAAATACAATTTTTCTTTTTTAGACCTAGACTCGAAACCTTCTATAAAAACACTTTAAAAACATTTTGGGTGTTTTCGTCCTTCTACATCGCTGAACATTATTTTTGCCAAGCCAAACCAAACCAACCAGAAATGGCCCTAATGTGAAAACAAACTTTCAATAAAAACGAAACAAACAATAAATCTTACGACTAAGCATCTAAACATTATATTACTCCCGCAAACAACACAAAAACGGTGGTATAGAGGTATAAAAGAAAACTTTTATGTGACAGATGTCCCAAAAATGTAGCACTCTATTTAGCCAAGGGATTTTTATCGCAGGCTATTATGTGCGCAAAGTGATTTTGACAATAGGCCGTAAAAAGGACAACGAAATGATCATGTTTGAGTTTCGTATAAGCGTCTTTGTGGGCTTTTATGTTTTTGATTGAAAACGCGAGAGCACATATTGCTCTAAACACATCTGGATACTATCTACAGGGTGGGCCAAATTAAGCTTGGACACTTATTAACTTATAATAACGTTTTATCTGTTGAACCTAACTTTTATATTTTTTAGGGCTATTAGGTAGATATTATGTTTTCTCTTGGTTTGCCAATTTTGGTCAAATAGATTAAGGCAGAACTGGACTTACGGGACTTTTTCCAAAATACTGTATTTAACCTCGTTGCAAAAGAATTCTTGCTTTGCTTTCTCTGCTGTTGGTCCCGTTGTAAGACGATTAACCAGCTCTTTCCCTTCCAGACTATGCATTTCAGGGCTTCGTAGGTAAAAAATCTGAATGGTCGAGCTTTCCGCTCCCAGAAATTCCGGTTCAAATTATTTAAATATCGTTCGAAACGAAGTAATAATCGATTCAATGCATAAATTGTAGCTGTCAATCCAAAAACTTCTACTGTTATTGTGCATAACCTTTACTGTCATTTGCTAATGCTTCCAGTAGAGGGCACCACCGTTCTCGGCCGTTACGAAAACACGTGCACACCGCTAACATAAAAACATCAGGTTTTTAGGATTCTTCACTCACAGCGCTTAGTTCCAGATGAAAGATGCTATCAATTTAGCGTGAGCCTTTTCTCGATCCCCAAGGGCATAGAAACGCCCGTACAACTTCTTCACCTGCCTACCCGGGGACGCTATGTAGCCTCCTACAAAACGTGCTGACCGCACAACTTGAAGATCGCGGAGAGACTAAAAAGAATTCTGATTTAGCTACAATTAAGCTAATACGTTTTTCTTGTAGACAAACTATGGGAATTGATTCAGTTAAACCGAATCTGCCAATTTTTTAGAAATTATAATTATTTTTGATAAATAATGCTTCCCCAAAGCATGCATTTCTTTTAATTTTAAAAAGAACTTTTTAGTGTCCCCTAAAGATAAAAATGTGAGGGGACCATGGTTAGTGAGTTAAATGCTGACGAAACTTAGCTGCAAACTAATAAAAAATAAACGTAATTGTGGATAAAAGTAATTTTTTTGCAACGAAGTTTATTGCATCATTTTAGAAAATGTCCTGTAAGTCCAGTCCTGTTTAAATATATTTTATCAAAATTGGCAAACCCAAAGAAAACATACCTACTACTACCTATTATCTCCTTAAAAAAAATGTGGGCGCAACAGATTTAAAGGTATTATTAGTTAAAAAGCGTACAACTTTGATTTTGCCCACACTATATATTAATACTTTATTGTAGAACTTTTTAAATATAATGTTTTGTTGATTTTTCGTAGATATAACTGTCAGATAAAGAGTATAGTACGCCCTGTTAACCCGTAACCACAGACGAGGGTTCATTTTGACCCCTCAGTTATTGCGATTTATATGTTTTTATCACGTTTCAATATCAAATTAACTAAGCTTAAGGGCTCGGTGCTTTTTGTCGTCTAATTATAAGTGTGTTTACAAAAATTGTGAAAATATCGGCCATACCAGCGTAACAATTAAATTTCTAATTTTAGACGGGGTCAAAGTGACGTCAGGTCTGTAATAATGGTAATAATTTTGTTTTCTTAAGGGATTATTTTTCATGGCTACTTGACTTTAAATAAACCGTTATAGCCTAACCATGGTACTCTGGATTAAAATATAAAATAATAAAGTTTTGACAGCAAAAGTGTCAAAGTATGACTTATAAGGTGTCATTGCATTTAGAACGTCATATTCTGTCAAAAGAACTAACCAGAACCAAACGTAATATCATAGAGTAAGGAAATTATAAGAGTTATCATGAAATAGCCGATTTAAGTCATGCGAAAACTCCCAATATAATTTTATTCGTTTCTCATTGAAATACCACCAGTTAGTCATTTCAGTAAGCTTACGTGTCTCCCCACCGCTGATGTTACACGTGGCAAGACTTCGACCGACGCATTTAAAGTGTAAACTGGAAAAATGACAAGCCTGCCGCCAAGCCTGCCGTAAAAGCGGTACGAAAATTTTAGCAAGCCATGGTTTCTCTTATCCGTAGGTATGTTACTTTATGGTAATATAAAACAAGTGAATAGGTCATCAACCAATCCAAAATTATGTCAAATATCGATATACCAAATTTCATTTTTTATCGTATGAGGTATAAAGCTGAATTTATAGATTAACGTTTCCGTTACCGATGGCCGTTTGACGTTTCGGTTTCTGAATATGGTATATGAAAATGGTAAATAAAAACTATAAATTGACAAATGCAAAGTTGTTGCTTCATCTTATTACTGAAAAAGTCAAATGGCAAACGAAAATAACAGAAACGTTAATCTATAAATCCAGCTTAAAAGTTGTAGGGGGAAACCACCAGTAAAAAACACCTGGTATAAATGGGTCCATATTTAATTTATTCTGAAAGCGATGCCACCAAGTACACAAAAATGATAAAGTAAACAAACCTTTTCAAATGCACATAGCCTCGGACAGAGCCTAATTACATATTTATAAATAATAAAAAATACATTGCTCAAACACGTATCATCTACCTACAAAACATTCTCTTATTTCGCCTCTGTCTACTATAAAAACCGGTGGCACGTGGCGTGGTACTAGAAACTCGTCGGAATAAATATTTTTTACTGTTACAATAAATTCTTGTTCACAAAAGGGTTTCTTACTTTATCATTTTTTGTGTACTTGGCGGCATCGCTTTCAGAATGAATTAAATGTGGACCCATCTTTACCTATATACAAATGGAGAATATACCTTAGATTTGGATGGTCATGATTATGAAATCTTAGGATAAAGACATATTAAATGTGGTATTTATTTAAAGCCTTTTAAAATATATTTTTAAATTATAATACCAATATATGTATGGGGTGTAATTTTTTTACTTTTAAACTTTTAAGAACGCCATAATTTTGAAATTAATAAAAATTAGATATGCCATACAAGTTATATATTTTAAAATATTTTTATATAGTAATAAATATAATGGGTTTTAAATTTAAAAGGCTATTATTTTCTATATGTGTTTTTCCTAAACTTTACCCCTTGAAAGGGTTAATAATGCTACTAGTTTGCCAATTTCAACAATTTTGTATTTTATCAATAATGGTGCCAACTCAATGATATATTAGACACATTATTAGTGTTTAAACAAAGGTTAACCTATTAGACGTTTAGCTTAATAAAAGAACAAAAATACTTATATTTATAGTAGGAAGCCTGGAAAGAAAATCGTAGAAATATGCTAACTAATTTAAAAATTACTCTTTGCTGTCCACAAAAGCAAAAGTTTTTTGTTTCAATAAAATTAAGAAAATTGAAATCGGCGACTTTATGTAAGTCGGTAATGTTTTCAAAATTATTTTAAATTTTAATATTATTTTTTTTTCAAATGTCTTTTTTCAGCCTGTATATTTAATAGGTTTTAAAAAGTAAATATGTTAAATATGTATAAAGATAATTTAAAAGAAGACGTCACTTCCCAAAAATTATGCAGTTTTAGCGAAATCTGCACAAAAAGAAAACGAAAATATCTTTTGCATTGCAAAGTATCCCAAATAAATACTGCATCTCAAAGAACATCGATAAGTTTAAAATTTTCTATGGCAATCGTCGCTCTAACTTAAATCCTTTTATGTAAAGTGGGACAGGCATTACCAAGGTAAATATTCCTTATCAAAATTCGTATGTACCACCATGTCAAATCCAAATAGAGACGTAAATAGGACTTTGTAAACTTGGAGCGAGTCTCGAATTGAATATTCATGACATATCCCTGGATCGCTATGTAAACCAATGTAAATATTTTGTAATATTATGGTTTACGCAAAATTTGAATTAGTTTAAGAAGTTATATAGGATGCATTTGTTGGGATAAAAGTGGGTTATCATATTATGTTGCTTAATAGCAAAAAAATTAAATCTGCTTTATATATTTTTAATATGTTTAAAACCGATTAACAAACCTATCACTTAGCTTTTAAACAAGTACCAAGGAAAAAATATATCTGATAACAAATCATGTCAGATATCGTTTGTAACCATAACTTCGCATCCGAAATTTACAAACCCGTGAACTGATGGGAGGCCAGTTTCCATTATGGTTTGTTTTGGCTCGCATTGTCTAAACTTTCGCCTTAGGCGACCCCTGGACCTTCAATAACATTGCACATAATATTATATATATTATTGTGCAATACGATTGAATGCCGCTTTGAACCCAAACGCTTAATTATATTGCACAATAATACAAACTGTGCAATCTTTTCGTTTTCAGTAGGAGGATAGTTTAATTTGATAGTGTTGCGCAATAAAGACCCTACACGACAAATAAAAACATATTGTGCAACAAAAATTAAACCCGCTCAAACCTTAGTTAAATCATTGCGCAACCTTCAATATTAGCTCTAGACGATTTTTTTATTGCACAATACGTTACATTCTGTAATATAATTGATTGTCTAAGGGACTCCTTATTGCCATCTTAACCTTATATACTATGACTGATTGTTTTAAAGTTTCTTGGCTAGATGGCGTGGTCACCTTTGGCTGTTTGAGGGAGATATTAAGTGTAGGCTGGGATAAGTTACAGGGTGAGTTATAACTAAAATATAAAAAAATTACCAAGAGTAAGCTACTGGCATTTTCAAAACATATATTTTAGTAAAAATTGTGAGACTTAATATTAACCCAAATAAAATAAATTATTAAAATAGGTATTTATTCTTAAATAATTGCTAATAAAAAATTATAAAATCAAATTCTTCAAAGAAAATTTTTGCATTGCTTCTTTTATGCTCTAAAAATATCCAATTATGGTTTTTTTTCCTAAACTAAACAGGACACGAAAAAAAAAGGCTGTATTTTTATTTGCCCAATTTAACAAAAGCACAAAATTACACACACGAACACAATCAGTGACGTACCGTTTTTTTGTTAGAAATATTTCTTTAGTTGCTGTTCGGGACGTCACTGGATTTATGACGCCACTGGATTTATTAAATGTTATTAAGTTGTTTATAATTTAAAACAAAGTTAAGCAAAAGACACATAAGATATATAAAAAAAAGTTTTGTTTTACAAGTGTACCACCCTTTAAACTGACAACGAGAAATTTGCGG
This sequence comes from Listronotus bonariensis, assembly GCA_014170235.1. Taxonomy (NCBI): domain Eukaryota; kingdom Metazoa; phylum Arthropoda; class Insecta; order Coleoptera; family Curculionidae; genus Listronotus; species Listronotus bonariensis. The sequence continues at coordinate 44,710 of JACEGR010006850.1, read as the reverse complement.
ACCGATATTTAGACGAACTTTTTTATATTTTTAATATAAAATCGACCCTTAAATTTTTTTAACAACATTTCGTTACACCCTGTATATTTAAGCGTTTACAAAGTTTTTCTTAAAGTTTAGGCGTATTTTATTCCCAAATGTGTATTTTTAAAATGTGTCAAACTTGGCTGTCGAATAGTAAAATAATTTTATTTTTTTAGCAAATAAATTAAATAATATTAATTTTTTTACATAAAATCATTTTTTTAATAGTGTGTTAAACTTACACAACAATAAATACAAAAGGACAAAAACACTGGTTTTATTAATCGGTTATTTTTTTCGTTGTACCATTAAGGTGAACTTTTAGGCTTAAATTGTCCACGTAGCAAAAAAAAAGGCCAAAATAAAAACCATTTACAAAATACCATTTATCACACAGACTACATCTATTAATCCTTGATCCTAAGTTAATAAAATTTAGCTCAAATTAAAACATGATATCACCGAACTGTTAATCTTCTCCATCGAATGCGTTAGCACGATTTAGGGTTTTATTTTGGGGGATTCAAAATTATTTAGGGGATTGGCGATGACGGTCACACCTTGTATAGGGTGTGTTTAATTATTTTTCCGTTAGTGAATTGTAGTTTGAAAGTGATATATTTGGCCGGAACGTTGGTTTTATATGTGGAAACACTATTATGGTTACATAAATATTTATACCGTATACGTAGTGGTTTTTACTTTAACCGTTGCACCCGGGGTAGGGGTGTTAGTAACTGAAATTGTTGGGCGTAGAGTAACTTAATTAAAAAAAAAAGAAAAACAAAGAAGTAAATAACCTAGAAAATACGACTACTATAGATGGTTGCTTCAAAATAACGTAGTCTCCAAATAAATAAATAACTCCTCGTCACGGTTAAGGTAAAGATACGTGTTTTATTCTAGTTAGTGCGCGGTCTAAATATTATTATTATTATTAAATTCTTTATTACGCACCAAGTACTAATTATAAAAGTTATAGTGCAATTTAAATAAAATTATAAAAAAGTCTCTGTCAAACATTCAGAAATAACCATGCAACCTAGCCAAAACACTTAAAACAACCAGCTACAGCACCAAGACGGTTAGTTCTGGTTAGTACAAATAGCTTATTAGTAGGGTAAGTTGATGCGAATAGTAAAAATATATTAAACAGGTTTAATTATTATACAAATTTTTATTAGAAATTTATACCCACGTGCAACTTTATTCGTTTTAAAGTTGTTCGTCTACAAAATAATACAATATACAAGGTGTCCGAAAAGGTGAGGTCAATATAATAGAGGTGATAGAGGGAGTCAATTTAATATTAGTACTTCATATAAAAAAGTTCTATCGCACTTTGTTAGGGAGATATTAACCTTTAAAAGTAGTCAAAAAAGAACTATTTTTATTATAACTTTAAAACTGTTCCCACAATAGCAATGATATTGGGGCAACTAAATATTCCTATACTAGTGCTTATTTCCATAAGTAAACGGTTGTTCAGTAAGTCGGGATTATACAGGGTCACACAAGTTTTTTTTTCATTTTATGTATGCATTTTTGACACAAGTAACAAATTTGCCATTTTGCTTTGACCATTTAATTCCTTTATCTTTTTTCTATAAAAAAGGTATACTTTATTTTAATCGATATCTTGAACCGTTTTTCATAAAATTGTAATTTAAATCAAAAAATTCCAGCATTTTGTATGTAATAAATTTGTTTTTTTTTTGAAAAATGATTAAAATGTGGTAAAATAAATAAAACTAGTGTTTGTGAGCCTCTTTAAATTTATAATACAGATGAAAACTGTTTTTTTTTTTACTTTACCATATTTTATTAATTTTCTTCTTACCAAAATGAAATTTTGTATTATATAGAAAATGCTGGTTCTCTGGATTTAAAATGCAATTTAAGGAAAACGGTCTAAAATATCGATTCAAATAGAGCATAATATCTTTTTTGTTTAAAAATCATATTTTTTTTTAGCTTTGGACAAACCACGAAGGCTTAAAGCCTAAATACTAACGTACCGTGGGTGTCTTAAGCGAGGAAAGAGGGAGTTTGTTGTAATTAAGAAAACAAACGGTCAAAGCAAAATATTAAATTTGTTTTGTTTGAAAAAAATCGTTTTACAACACAGCACGTTACAGGCGTTTACCTATGAACAGAAGCATTAGTGTAAGGTTATTTAGTTTCCCAAATATCATTAGTAAAATCCGCCCGTTTCGTAAGGAAGCTACCGATGTCATTATTATCTGCGCAAAATCTCCTGTTACTCCTTTAACCTGTATTAAAATGTTTGTTATTTTATAAAATTAACATTTGAAAATGTCCACTCCCATAACAATACAAAGCCCACAAAACCGCAATTGAAAGAGATATACAGGAAATTTCGCTTAGAAAATGATGACGTCGTCGGCTTCGTTACTAAACGGGCGGACTCTACAGCCGCAACAGTTTCAAAATTATAATTGAAATAGGTTTTTTTAACCAATTTTCAAGGTCAATATCTCCCTAACGAAGCGCGTTAGAACTTTTTTTATATGATGTACCAACATTATTTTAGACCACACTATCACCATTATCATTATTGACCTCACCTTTCCGGACACCCTGTTTTTTTATTTATTACTATAATATAATTTAAGGGACTTTTAAATCTTTTTTTTAACCCGAGAACTACGAAACCTAAGTCAAAAATATGCGCTTTAGACACTTTCTAATTATAAAGTAATAAATTAAATTATTTTTAAAATATAAAAGTAACACTTAGGACTAAAATGTTCTTTTGAAGCGTTAATTAATTATTCCGCTTCAAAGTATAAAATATGTAATGTACGAATATGTTTGGCGGGTTTTACTCATGGGTATTTATTAATGTGATTTTATAAGTGACTTTGGGCTTGATTCATTAAAAGTTAGCTTATTTAAATGAGATTTAATATATTGTAAAAGTTTAATGGATTCTCTCGTAATGAATACATATTTTCGGCCAGAGCTGTTCAGCAGCGATAGGGATTATTCGATGTAAATAAGGTGCCTATAATAACTTCTGATTTTTAATGATGTCCTAAATAAATTAAAACAGGGTTGTTTTGGCAAATTTTGAACCTATATACAGTGTGTCAACTTAAGTTTGCACCGTATGGAATTATAAATTTTACGGAAAAATTAATTACAAAAAGTTTTACATGGTCCAGATCCTTAAATGCAACCATTACATTTTAATTGTTTTAAGTGTTATACATTATATAAATATAAATTTCTTCTAGGAGAAAAGTACCTAAAAAATACAGAATTTTATATTCATTGCCTTAGTCGTTTTAAATTTATTTTGTCGCTAACATACTTTTTGCCAAAGCTATTGTGTGTCATATCTAAGCTACTTTTATAGACAAAACATTTAAAACAAACAAATTTACAATAAGCTTATTAAGGCACTCTTTACATGGGTCGTTGAAATAGGGACAAGGCCAAGATTTGACGAGCTTTCGACAGTATGTATGCATATATTTGTGTTTAAAATGGCGACAACCGTACAGAGACGAGCATACGTTTAATGGACCATTTTTACCACATTCTCAGCCAATGAAATCATGATCGAAGTGCGCTGATGTTCCCCGAACCCAACCGCGACGGGACAAGAACTACCCCTTTGGATTATTCCACCGGGTTAAAGAGTGCCCTAATAGAACTCTCTAAGACAAGTTCCGAAAAGCCTGAATCCCACCAAACATTATTTTACGGACAAAAAATTAAATATTATCTTACCTGACAAGTTGACTTGTTTTGTTATTTCATTTCAAGCTTTTTCTGTGTGTTCTTTTTGAAAATATTCTTTTAAAAGTATTATTATAAACTACAGGACGTTTTTAACCTCGTCCACAAAATTAATATTAAACAAATCCTTTTTGGTTTAAAAATTTCTTGATGTAACACTAATTTTCCCGGGTAAAACCAGACACAATAACAATATGAATTATACACTGTAAACAAACTACAAAACGGTTCTGTATTGCATTTGTTTACTAGAGGACGCGGAACTGAGATCGGATACGCTAATATGTCAACGTGCTGTCGATGCCTGTAAAAATTGCGTTTTTGTCGCTGTTTTACCGACCCATGTGCGAAGAGCCAAAGAGTTATTTAGAAAAACTATTTGTAAAATCGTTTCACACTTGGTACTTACTGTATTAAATCTAACAGTAGTAAATAAATAATAATAAAAAGCTTATAAAAAGTAAAACCTCAACTAAAAATTTGGCAAGACATTTTATTCATTACTGGTGAATTTATTACGGTATATATTAGGTATGCAAGTATTTTATGTTAAAATAAATTTTATTTGGCTTATACAGGGTGATTCAAAAATCGATCACGAAACCAGTAAAAATTGTGGTTATGTGTAACGACTGGTATAAACGAATATTAAAGATCTTTTGAAGTTTACCTTAGACTTGTTGAATCATAAAGGAAGGATAGTACTAGATAACCTATGGTCACATACAGGGTGATTTAAAAATCAATCACAAAACTTAAGGGGTGATTCTACTTGACAAAATAAAGGTCGAGCTTCATATATTTTTTTTCAAAATGTCATTCGTTTTCGAATTACAAGCCGTCAAAGTTCAATTTTTATTATGGTTTTTTCGCCATATTGCATTTATTTTTTAACCAATCCGTTTGATATTTGGCACACAAATCGAGCTTTGCAGATTCTAAAATTTTAAGACAAAAGTACTTGTTTCAAAACCGCCAGAGGGCACTTTACCTAAAACTTAAAATTTACTTACATTATAACTTTTTATTTTGACAGATATTGCAAACCTGGGGGCGCCATTTTATAGACAATCAAAAACTTAAAAAATAAGGTACTCTCTATTAAAGTCGATAAACCTCACCGTTGAGGCACCAATAGACATCAAAGTTTTCATCAATTTCAATCAAATAACCTACATACATACAGGGTGTCCAGTAACTCAACCGACAAACTTTACAGGGCGATTCTACAACAGAAAATAAGAAAAAAACTTTATATGTCCTAAACGTGTGTTAAATATAAAAAAAACTTTTTTTAGGTAAAGTGCCCTCTGGCAGTATTTAAAAAAGTACTTTTGTCTTAAAATTTTAGAATCTGCAAAGGTCGATTTGTGTATTAAATATCAACTGGATTGGTTAAAAATAAATGCAATATGGCAAATCAAAATAAAATGGTAATTTGACGGCTTGTAACCCGAAAACGAATGATATTTTGAAAAAAAATATATGAAGCTCTACCCTTATTTTGTCAAGTAGAATCACCCCCTTAAGGTTCGTGATTGATTTTGAATCACCCTGTATAAAAATAACAAAATTTAGTGTGTAAGCTTACCTTATTATTGTCTTAAAAATAGTCTTATAAAATTTTGTGGTATAATAAATATTGGAGACAATATTAACAGGTTTAAAAATTTATATAGAATTTTCTGTGGCTTGTCTGGCGATGTACCCGGTATATAGCTATTTTAAACACTACTTTAGCTTAAAGTATCCTTCTTTACCTTTAGAGGCTAACTGTAGGTTTTTCATGTTATTTAATGCACATGTTTCCTTTGAACACTATATAAAATAAAATATGCAGAATTTGGTCTAAAAAAAGTAGTTTAATTTGTTTATTGTTAAATTAACATTTAAAAAGGCCCAAAAGGTTTACCCTTTGTACATAAAAATACTTTTGGAATAGACAGTAATATGCAGCAAGCATATCAAGCGTGGTCAAATAAAAACTAAATATTTAAAACTCTTTTCAGCTAAAGCCCTGAGGAAATATGTAAACCCTTACAAACACATCATGTTTTTTTTTGTTTAAATAAAAGCTTTTAGTTTTTAAATTTAATAAAGTCATAAAATTTTAGAAACTGGTTGTAAAATTTTTTCCTTTGACTGCAACAAATTGGATAAAAAGCTTTTTGATAAAGCACAAAATGTTTTTTTTTAAGTAACCAACCAACTTAAGTTGGTTTTGCCTAAAATACTAATAAATTATTTTAAGAAATTAGCTTGATAGTGAGCATTCTTAAGGAAAATAATTTTTCATTAAAAAAAATATTGTCACTTCATAGTAAAAAGCGTGGGGTGCTTAATATATTAAATGTTATAATTATTATATTTGCCAATATCTATGAGGGAAAAGTTATGAAAAAATTGTAAAATGCACCCCACGCTTTTTACTATGAAGTGACAATATTTTTTTAATGAAAAATTATTTTCTAATTTTTAGTTCGGTTGCATATAAAAGCGTGTTATTTTAGTTTTTTTAAACTATTATTTATTTTTCATTTTTTAGTTCGATATGCATTTATGTATGTATCTATGTTAAAATGCTCCAGTTTATTCACTAAAAAATTCCTTCGCCATTTTGTCAAGAGTAGCTAAACCTGAGAAAAGTTTGGAATGTTGCCAAAAGATGGCAACCCAGGTGTTGTTTTTATAATATAATGGATTTTTTTCCTGGCGATCCAAACCAGGATAACGGGATACTGTTTGCAGATTATTGCATTGTCATGGGTCCTTAATACGTGTGCAAAGTTTCAAAGAAATCGAATAGCTGGAAGTTGGTTAAAATTAGGCTCAAAGATTCCGTTACATAGATAGATAGATGGATAGATAGATAGATAGATAGTTACAACCTCATAATAAAAGCGTGTTAAAAATAGCAGGCTTAACAGCAGAGTAGCTAGAAAAACCATGGGTTAAAATAGTAAATAAACAAATGCGTTGGGTTTTCCAGAAAAATTTCAAGCAAATTATTTTGAAGTTCTAGTATGGGGTTAGTTTTGGTAATAAAAGCAAATTTTACATTTTTTGGTTTAAATTGACAAACACTGGGTGTGACGAAGACTCAAGGAATCATTAAGTAGCAAGATGAGCTCAGCTGTTAAACATGAAACTAAGATCCGTTATGGCATGTATTTTTTTCGTGCAGGAGAATCAGGCTGCTTAAAATTAATTAAAGTCATTTGGATCAAAACAGGTAATTAGGATATTTTATAACCAAATTTAAAACGAAACGGCTGAGAAATTTGAAATTATAAAGCTCATTTAAATTTTACTAAGATGCTAATTCAAAAACATGAGGCAAAAAATACCAGAACTCGGTGGCTTTATTATTATCCTAGCGTCATTGGCCCATGTCCACAGAATTATGACCTTAATTTAAATAAAAATTTATAAAGATAATTATAATTTAAATTGCAAAATATGAAATGAAGGGAATAATCCATAATATCACCGGAATATTGTGATACATTGGTAAGTCGATACCAATTCGCTTTGAGAAGTATTTAAAAAGATGAATTTCGAACAAGATATTAAACCATTTAAAAGCTAGTTGCGCCTAAGGAGTCAATTAATGTTTTTTCGCAGTGTATGTGGTTTCATTTAAGGCTGAAATGTAAATAATTTTCTTTTTTAATTTAAGTAGGCACACAGCGTGTTTTTTCAATGAAGTATGTCACTTTAGTATAAAGTTACATTTAAGTATTTCAGTTTCGGCCGTTTTTTGATGTGTCAGAAAATAAACAAAATAATTTAGGTGTATGAGTTTCACTTTGACCCACGTACGTAAAAGTTTTTGTGTGTTAAACACATTCTTATTGGAAAGAATATTTAGAAAAAAAAGTTGCAACTTTAACAGGTCATTTCTTAGTGGCTTTTAAAATAAAAAAAATAATTTATTATTTTTGTTTTGTTATTAATAAAATATAAAAGCATTTTTTAAATATATTCTTTACAAGACTAAAAGACAGATAAATGGTAGGAAATAATATTTACTTTATAAGATTCTATATTGGTTTGGGAGTAAGGGCCCTAAAATGGGTTAACTTTAGTATGTACATATGTTAGAGTAAAACCCGTGTGTGGTAAACTCTGTAAAAGCTAGAAGTTTGTTAGTGCATGCTCCCCCACATAGGTAAAAGCAATGGTAGACTATAAAGTTTGACTCATAGTGGCTTTGGCAGGCACCAGGTAGCGGAGTTTATTGAATAAAACTTAACCTTCGTCATTTTGTAAAGGTAACTTTTTATATATCTTACCTAAGAAAGTATTAGAAGATATTTCCTCAATCACCAGACATTTTTGACAGTTCCAACCCCTTGGCAGACAAACATTTTGGGGTGGCCCTAATGGTCCGAGAAAGCCCAAAGAAAGGGTTGTATGTTTACTAAATAAGCATGTTCTAAAAATATTGATGTATGCAGAGTGTCCCAAAAAAAAAAATTAAAACACTACCCTTACAGCACAAACTTTTTTTTTTTTAAAGTCTGTATGTATACATGGAAATATTTTTTGGCCATGCCCTATTTGAAAAAGCCTGCAACCATTATTTAAGACTTTTTTGCCATATCTTTTCACATAATAGAAATGTTTTACTTCTTTGAACCATTGGGTCTTCCTAAAATGTTTGTCTGCCAAGGGGTTGGAACTGTCAAAACTGTCTGGCAACTAAGGGAAACATCTTCTAGTAGGTAACATCTATAAAATTTGGCTTTTACAAAATAACGAAAGGTTAATTTTAATTTATTATTAAGTTTTGGTACCATGTACCTGCCAAAGCCACTATAAGTTAATTTATAGTCTACCATTGCTTTTACCTATGTTGAGTGCATGCAATGATAAACTTTCAGCTTTTACAAAATAAGGACAATCTGCCGCTCATGGGCTCTTAGAGTATGTAGTATGTACCAAAAAAATTATTTTGTCACCAAAAATATTTAATTTGTCAATAAATTAGTATTGTTAAAACGAGTCAGTTTACATTTTTATAGATACTTTAAACATCTTTTTCAATATAGTTTTCTTTTTTCAGGTATGTTGAAGCATCCGTTACTGATAACAAATTTAAATTAGTCCTTTTTGTTGGTAAGTCAATTATTTAAAATATTTTTTAGTCAATTTTACATTAAGAAGTTTAGTTTTTTAAATAACCCATAGATGTACCTACTCTATTCTAATTTTGAATATTTTTAGAGTCAGAGCTAACCATAAATTATAAATTTATCTTCCTATTTTATCTTTATGCTACTAAAATTGTCGACTTCTTTATTAAAGTGTATTTACATTAATACCATAAAACACGCCACGAATGAATCGGTGAAGTTTATTGAGAAAAAACTTATCCGTAACAAAAGAATACAAAAAATATTATTTTTGGAAAATAAAATTTAACAAACAAATAACAAAGACTAAAAACGATGATTTACGCCATTACTCAGTGGAACCAGTATCCTAGCTGTCAGTACTCGAAGGTTCAGGAAATTTCTTGACATTAAACAAAATTATGAGCTAGGCGGTGCTGCCCAAGGTATCTATTTTTTTTTACAGGGGGACGATATTAATTAAAAACGTGACTTGGGAATAAAAATAAAAATAAAAAGCCAGTGATATTTGCAAAAATGTGCTCTCTTCTACATGTCAGTGATCTCTCGCACTAAACTTAACATATTTATTGTGTCAACGTAGACTTTTTTGTCTGGAGTTACACACAAAATGGTTAAAGGCATCAAAAAATTGCGTTAAATTTAAGAAACAAAATATAAATTGGTCACAGAGTGTATACTAAATATAATATAACCCTACCTAAATCTTTATTAGGTAATCGTGCTAAAACTAATATGGATTTGGAGATGCCTGATTTAAGTAGGCGACGAGGCAGGTCGTTAAAGCATTTTAAATAATGTGGCAAACGATCGAAACTTTGATGCGCTAAAAAGCCGGATTTAATTTTTCTTTATGGGTAAGGATATTTTGCCAAAAATTCCCTTAATAAATTTTCGGTGGGTACCACCAAAAGGCATTCTTATTTAACTATGTGAGTATATGGGTTTTACCCGTGTTCTTTAAAGAACCCCAGCGATCGGCTAATGCGTGACTACTCATGAGCCACAGGTAAACACTCTTAAGTGGAAAAAGACCTTGCCTGCAGTATCAATAGTAAGATTTTTAGTTTTCTCAAAAATGTTCTTATTAAGGTTCAAAATTAGGTTCAAGGAACTGTATAATTTGGATAATCGCGTATGATAGTAGTGGTCTGCTTTTCCCTTTAAACATTTTCTTTTTTCAAAACACATGGCTCAGAGTGACATCCGCAAATGACAATTTTTGACAATTGACTTTTATTTTAATTCTTTTGGCGATACGAACGACGTAATGTGCGATACCCTGATAAAAAATCCGTCACCTACCGTCCGTACCGTCCGTCCGATGCCGATGAATGTGCGCGTACCTTTAATATAACAACAGCATTTTAAGTAGTATTTAGACAGGGTTTACAAAAAACATGGCGTTTATATTTTCTTTATTGCGTTTTTAAAATAAAATTCACAATAAAATATACTTTAACCCAGTATAAACTATTAATTCTTGTTGCCTCGTTTGTTTAACATAAAAAAATTAAAAACGCTTTAAAAAATTTACGTTTAAATATAAAAATATATTTGCTAAAGAGCTGTCGTTGAAATACAACAAGAATAACAAACATAGTTAAATAAAAACTAAATTATAAAAGTCCTATTCTCGCTAAGTCCCAAGGGTATTTTTAAACTTTTACAAACATGCATTTAAGTTTTTTGACACAAGCTTTAATATTTTAAAATGGAGTAAAATGCGAAAAGACATAAACTTTTATTTATTTAAATAATAAAAGTAAAAAAAAATACAAAAACAAAATTCTGAAACCACTGATCTGGATGGATTGCCAATGTTGTTACCTGCGCGCAACAAAAGTTACTTTTCATGGGCGAAAAATGTGTTCGTGAGCTTGGATACCACTCATCCCCGAGGTTTGATGCACGGGCGCTAAACAAACTATCCGCATTATTAAAATGAATACACAGGGTGTTTCTAAACAAATGCGAAAACTTTTAATAGGTGATTTTCCACCAAAAATAAGAAAAAAAACTTTATATGAATATACCTATGTCCTAAACGTCTTACTTTTAGAGCTACGATATCTTATATTTTTGTAAAAATATGTTTTTTCCTTATAGTAACTTTTATACCCACTCAGCTTTTTTAAAAAATTTGGAAGACGCACCCTTTGCCCTAGAAGACATTTTTTGGCATACAAAAAAAAATCAGTGTCGTTCATGAGGGATTTAAGATAAATATTAAAAAAAGGTATGTCATTACATTTTTTTAAATATTTTTATTTTAATTTTTATTTAGTTAAGAACAAGTTTGATTTCTTAATTTTTGTTTTGTTTGATGTACGGTTTTCGCGTAAATAAATAAAAACAATTTTTTGGCATGGTTAAATTTGTTTCCTATTAAGGAATAAATAACAAGGGTTAACTTTTATTGTAGAATTTCATATTAGGAGTACAAACTGACCATGCCAAAAAAAATTTCTATTGATTTACGCGTATTTAAAAAAATATTTTAATTTTAGAAAAATGCAGCGGTTTTTCTTAAAAAATATTTCCCCTAAACCCCTTATGGACGACGCTGGTATTTTTTTGTATGCCAAAGCATGTCTTCTGGTGCAAAGGGTGCATCTCCCAAATTTTTTAAAATTATTTAAATGGGTATAAGAGTTATTATAAAACAACAATATTTTTTAAAGAAATTTTTACACCCCGTAGTTTAAAAACTAAGACATTTGGGACATATGTTTATATAAAGTTTTTTTCTTATTTTTTGGTGGAAATTCACCCTTCTAAAATGTTTTACATTTGTATAAAAACACCCTGTTTAAAATATATTAACGCCTTGTCCGGGTTTCCCGTTGCAAGCATAATCGAAGAACGGTAGCAAAAGACCGTGTACGGCGAGCACGGTGTGCCGGTATTATATTTTGCCATGGCTTTTAAGTACGCATGTTTATACATTCTTCGATTTGTTTACTGCGCAAGGACGTAAAAATCCGAAAATGCTTCTAGCCACTGCGGATCTGATTGTGGGTTATCTATGGCTGAAACCTGTGATAATTCACAGCGTTTATGGGCACCTTAAAGTTTGTCGTAAACATAAACACTGTTTTAACTATTTTTTCAACACCGTGTTAAATTATTCCTACGTATGTTTTTGAAATTTTATTTTAAAAGGAACGGTTTCTGATATAGATTAAAATAAGGTATACCATTTTTATAGAAAAAAGATAGTTAATTAAACGGTCTAAGCAAAATGCCAAATTTGTCACCTATGTTAAAAATTTACACAATAGACGGAAATAAATCGTCTTACCCTGTAAAATTACCTGTGAAAAAAGCATGTGTGTGAGTTTTTTTGGTTGCCCAAATATTATTTATACTGAGTCTATCGGTCTTCTTTATCATTTACCCTTGCCTTTCTGGGCACTTTATCCAAACGGATCAGAGAACCAAATGGTTTTAATGTTAAAACAGTTTTATTTAGAAAAATATGGGTTGGAAATAGACACCACGCCAACCGTGGAGTTTTTTAAATATACTTACCAAAAATATCTCATAAGCTTTAACACAAAAATTATTTAATCTAAATGACTATATAACTTTTGTTATTCAAGACTTTCGTGTACCCTACACATTTTACTAATAAAAATATTAAGGCTCCCCTACATTCTATTAATTAGAATCATTAGCAAGAAACACTACGATATTTTTGACCACATAGGTTTATACAAGGGTTTAATGGACTTATCGTGTCCCTTTTCCTCTAAAATTGTAAAGGAAAATTAAATCATATATGTTGCGGTCCACTTTGATCCCAAAGGGGCCGTTTACAGTTGTACTCTTATATACATATGACATTAATGTTATTAGTTACGTAAGTTTCAAATTACAATATTCTGTAGTTAAAAATATGTTAAACAAATGTTAGTTTAAGTAGTTTAATGTGAAGAAGAAAGAAGAAAATGAAGTGCTTTATTTTCTTTATATACTTAAACACTTTATTTAGAGACAGTGTTTAAAAATTATAATCTAAATGTATTAAAGTATTTATTAATTTGATTATGGATAACTAAAACAAGTAAAGTAACTTACTAGAACTAATTAAAACTAACCGGAACTATAAGAAGTGAAACTGCATTGCTAAAAGGGAATCAAATTTAATGTAGAAGTTAAATTCTTAAAAATGAAATAGAATAAGGCAGTAGTGGAACGGCCGTATGCTAGAATTGGTATATAAATTTTAATATTTAAAAAATAAATGACACAATAAAGAACTCCTTAATCTAAAAATGTAATATTTAACAAAACAGCAAATGAATTGCTTTATTTCCTTTACATACTTAAGCGCTTTATTTAGAGACAGTGTTTTAAAATTATAATCTAAATGTATTAAAGTATTTAATAATTTGATTATGGATAACTAAAACAAGTAAAGTAACTTACTAGAACTAATCAGAACTAACCGGAACTATAGGAAGTGAAACTGCATTGCTAAAAAATGGGATTAAATTTCAGGTATAAGTTGGTTTTTAAAAATAAAATAAGATAAGGCAGTAGTGCAACGGGCGTCTGCTAGGATTGGTATACAAATTTGAATATTTAAAAAATAAATGGCACAATAAAGAACTTCTTAATCTAAAACGTTTGTATTTAACAAAAACAACAAAATAGATATTTTTTTAATAACAAAGGTAAAAATTACCTGGTTACCCTAATTTAATTGGTTAGTACCTGAATCTTAATTTTATGTGAAGCAAATTTTGTTTCTTAGTCAAATTAACCGTGTTTTTTCCAAATTTCTTAAGGTTGCTTGACTTTTAAAACTCAGTACTGTTAACACATAAAAATAGGAATTTATAAAGCAAGTGCATAAGGTAATGATGACAAACTTTTTTTTACGAATGGAAGTTTAACAACCAATATACATTTTATACATGTGTTGCATACTATATTTTTTTAAACGACCACAATATGTTTATAATTTTGATTTTAGTTGTCAAATTTTATTATAATACTATAAAGAAAAAAATATAGCTATACAATCAGAAAGCCATTCTACAGCCTTCTTATATAATTTTTTTAACAGTGTGTTCTCTAAAGTGTGTAAAAAAAAGTAAAAGTTTTTTAGTTTTAAAAGTTAAAGTACATTTTTGTTTTTAATAATATTCGTTATCTTTTATTAAAATCTTTAAATTAAATTTTAAAAAATTAATTTAAATACATTTTAATAAATATAATAATTTTATTTTTACATTTAAAAATACTAATAAAATAATATTAATATACTTACCAATAAAAGTTCTAACTTTACTTATTATTTTATAACTAATGCTATATTTTTTATATTGTAAATATTAGAAAGCCATTATTTTAAAATTAAAGCTGAATATAAGCAAATTTCACCCAAAAAATGGTAAATCTTTTTTACAGATTTTTTTATACAGGGTGCTTCTAAAACGTCTGTACAAAATTTTATAATATACTTCTTTGACCAAAATACAACGCTCGAACCTAATTTACCTTAGTCGAAAAGTTAATCGTTTGCGAGATACAGGGTGTCAAATTTTTTATTGAATTTAAGTTATTTCTAGATATTTTATTTATTATTAGAGTTATGTACTTACTTAATAAAAGATACTCATATTTTTGCTGATAAATGTAGAGAGAGTCCTAGGCAGTCCTTTGCTTTTGTTTAAAGCATTATTACTTATTTTGCTTCGGTATATTCTAGAGAATAACTTTTATTCCCCCATATTTTCTGTACAAAAAAGGTATACAACTATCCCTACAGGTAACCGTTTCTGAGATATTTTAAATTAAACTTTTTATTTCACAAAACAAAATTCTTTGCATTCCTTTACGCTTTATTTAGGCCACTCAGGTTTCTCTAAAAGGTCTGTACAAATTAATACTACAATTTCCTTAAATTAAAATAAAACGATTTAATCCAATTTGCTTTAGTTAAAAAGTTAATTATTTGCGAGTATGTTTAAGTAAAAAAATAAATTGAAAATTTGACACCCTGTATCGTCCAAACTAGCAAACTCGACTAAGGCAAATTGCACATGATAGTGGTATTTTGGTCCAAAATAATGTGTACTAGCATTTTGTACAGACCTTTTGGACACTACTAGGTGGTCTAGATTAGCGTTTCTTAACCTGTGGTCCGCAGACCCCTGAGGGGCCCTCGAGCATGTGTTAGGGGGTCTGCGGTCTTATCTATGAACGTTTAAATTAATAATAAATAATTGTCGTAATTTTTTCAGTACTTCATTAAATTGTCCTAATTTATTTGGGTTGTTTATTTAGGGCTTCCTTAAAATTGTTTTTGATTTTCTAATTCCGGGGACTAAAAAAGGTTTAAAACATGGTAATATGTTTTATAAGGTTTGTTCCAGCAGGCTGTCAGAAATATTTGCAGCCGTTCGGATCATGCGCAAGGCAAATTCGTCGTTCCAGCAGTTTTTTTATCTTTGGACAACCCACGAAGGCTGAAAGCCTAAATACTAACGTACCGTAGGTGTCTTAAGTACAGTAAGAGGAAGTTTGTTAACACGGGACTTAAAAACTTGAAGATTTGGGGGAAGGAAAGACCTCCGCAGGCAGAAGGTTCCACAGTCTAGAAACTCTAGGGATAAAGAACGCCATTATTGCAACATTATACAATTATTTGTTGCGCCAGCAGTAGTTTTAAAATGTTAAAAACACTATTTAAAAGATTTGCAAACTTTCCTTAAACATTACTGACAAATTTTTAACATAACCTTTCTTGTAATGACGTATAAGCTAAGTAGTATGTACGCCTTGTTTATTTTTCGTTCCAGCAGAAAACTGTTGCTAACATTTCTGCCTAATGTTTGTAACAATTCCTGCGGTTTTACGATTGTTTCTAACATGTTTCCAAGATTCTGCTAAAACAGACCTATAATAAGTAAGGTATTTAAAAATAACTTAAATAAAATAAAAACTTTGACACCCTGTATCTTACAAACGATGAATTTGTCGGTAAAGATAGATTGGTTTAGATCGTCATATTTAAGTCCAAGGAATTTGTGGTAGCATTTTGTACAGACCTTTTAGAGACAACCTGTATAAATTTATTTCGTAAAATGTAAAATATTTCGGTAAAATTTGATTGGTATTAGTTTCGTGAGGGTGTTTTGGAGCGATAGCGCTTGTTTGATGTAAATAACGTCCCTGCGATAATTTTCAAGGGAGAACTAATTAAATTTACACAACAAAATTATAATTTATTTATTTTCCGTATTGCCACAATAAACAAGGTTAAATATGTAAATAATTTAGAGCTAATTTTATGTTTTTTTTAACGGTATTATACCCGTAGGCCTTACCTTGGAAAATAATCTTGATCCCATATACACACAGCTTTAAAAAGTTTAAATTTAAAAAAAAATGTTTTCTTTTTTTGTTTTCTATAATCCGTATACAGTGTATATTAATAAAAAGTTGCCCTACTAGCTACTAGGACAAAATGGCCAGTGTTGAAGAAACACCCAAAAGAAAATTGCAAGGGGCGAATCTGGTAAATCAGGAGGACAGGATATTTTCTCGCAAAGGAATAAGGCAAATAGCACTACCGCGTTGTAAAGCCGCGTTGTTTATAAGTAGATATAATATTTATATTGTGAACACCTAGTATAAAAAAGTATACATTTTTGGGAATTTTAAAATAAGTATACATTTTAATTAGGTTACTTAACATTGGGAATTTTGCTAAATAAAGATATGGTGAGGTGAGGTGTCAAGGTTTTAAAAGTATAAATTAAACAATTTTCTAGGTTACTCTTATAATTATAAAATAAAAACATTAAACAAACTGGGTCGGCTAGAAATGCAAAACAAACACTGAAAAATTTAATATTTAAAGAGAACACAATTTTACGAAGGGGGTAGTAGAATCCTGACTTCGAAAAATACTGGGTGTTCCCATTGTCCGAATAGTTTAAGGGAAGAAAGGGAGATGTTGATAGTATTATGCTGGTAAAATTGTAATTTTATTTAGTGCGAAAGTATAATATTTTTTTATTTATTTTTTAAAGTCAGTTTAAAGTGTCCAATACCCCATCCGAGTTACGCACCCCAGGCGACGTATTTGGTTAAAGAAAAATACGTTGTCACAATATCTGACTGGATTTAAGTACTGAGCAATATTTATGACAGGTAACTCCAAGGATAGATGTTTTTCTAAGTAAATCTGTATGCCACTATCTTGCCTACTGCCCCCTGCATAAGCCAGATTCTGTTTACACCCTTGTGCAGCCCACCGTTCAGGAAATCCGCCTAAGAAGTGGGACAAAAATCTTCTGGCGCCTGCTCCTATACGACGCGCTTCTAATGGACGCACTCTGACTTCTTTACAAGCCAGGCGGAACATAAGCTTTCATGTGCTGCTACAAAAAGATAAGTATTAATTAAAAATTTGGCACAATAATACGTGCATAAATTCTTATTAAAGATAATTTTAAACCATTTTTATTTGTGGTAAGGAAAGTTACTAAATGACAGGTAACAATTTCTATACAACAAAAATCTTTAACTTTACTGGTAACAAACTGCTTTAAATTTTATTTAGGTGAATCACGATATGTCAGTGTGTCAGAAAATCTGCCAAAAGATAAAAAAGTAACCGATTGAGCTTAATTAAATCACAGCCAAGCACAACTCAATTTTTCAGGTTAAATTATTCATAGACTACATTTTGCTTATCTTCTAGCCTAATGAGCAAAATTAAAATTTAATCAGTAACATTCTGAAAGCACCTAGCAGTTGCGTGTTTAGTTCGTATTTTTCAATTCTTTGAAGTCAACATTCTCCATTATCTAAGATGCAATTTTTCAATGTTTCACATTTGCGGAATTCGTGCACGGTTCTCAGCGTGTACGTCATTAGAATGACAGGGAAAATAGATATATTATGCTTTAGTTAAAGGATAGCAAATGAATTTATTAGTCTAAAATAAAAAAACAGGGATTTTTTGTATATCGTGTGGACATAAATATCACATGATAAATCATTATAAAGTTTGGCAAAGTAGAAATTTTTGGTACTTTTTAAAGCAAACTTTTAGACGCTTCTTATTTTATATCGCTGATATACATATATAGGAGACTAGACAAAAAAACAAATATTTTTTAAACGGTATTGTGAAAATATCACTCATGATGATAAAAATCATCGTGACTAACAATTTTTTACAATAATCTTTGTTTTATGTAAAACTCGAAGAATAGTTAATCTAAAAAATTCTACCAACACATATGTCTTAAAAAAATAAATTCCTTACAATATATCGCTGATATACATATACAGTGGACTAGACAAAAAAACAAATATTTTTTAAACGGTACTGTGAAAATATCACTCGTGATGATAAAAATCATCGTGACTACCAATTTTTTACAATAATCTTTGTTTTATGTAAAACTCAAAAAATAGTTAATCTAAAAATTCTACCAACACATATATTTCAAAAAAATAAATTCCTTACAATATATCGCTGAAATACATATACAGTGGACTAGACAAAAAAAAAAACAAATATTTTTTAAACGGTACTGTGAAAATATCACTCGTGATGATAAAAATCATCGTGACTAACAATTTTTTACAATAATCTTTGTTTTATGTAAAACTCAAAAATAGTTAATCTAAAAATTCTACCAACACATATGTTTCAAAAAAAATCATGTTTGTAAATTGTCGTCAAATAAGCCGTTTTCATGTAATTGGACTTTGAACATTGAACTCTTTTTTAATTTTGTTTTTCGACCTTGTTTTTTGTTAGTACTACAAATAAAAATAAACAAATAAACTTAATACACATTAAAAAAAAATAATGAGCGACAAAATCTGTCTTCTAATATTGTTCAATAAATTCAGTAAAAAGTTATTTAAACTTGAAGTTTATTTCAAAAGTAACTCTAATGTTGAATAACTTTTAGAGCAGTAAATTAATTAAAAATTGTTAATTTGACGACAATTTACAATGGAAGCTTTTTTGTAGAGAATTTTTTTTTTTAAGAACATGCGTTACGTCGTTATATTTTTTAACCACCATAATATTTTTGCAAAAAATATAAATACAGAGGTTAACTTATCAGTTCTTTTAACATATTATGGATTTTCTTTTGTAACTTCAATTAATAAAATATAATTTAAAAAAATTGTGTTAAACAAGCATAGAAAATAATAGGGTTTAACGTATTCCAACACATATTTTAAATAGCATTAAGTCTTTTTAACTGTGATCAAATTTTTAATTTAAATTTCAAACTATTTCTGTTTTTTTGTACAAAAATATTTGAGTATTTAAATTGCAATTAAATTTAATTAAACACAGTAAACAACAAATACCCAGTTAACTAAAACACAAATATTTAGTTTCATTCGATATGCATTAACTAACCTGTGGGATGACCGAAAACCACTTTGTTCTAAATACTGAATTAATGATGATTTTACTGTCCACTTTTGTAAGCAAATCTTTAATTAAAGGTCAGAATTGTTACATGGTTTTTGCAATATTATAAAGTTTAGTTAACCAGTACTATATTATTATTCAAAATTACTTTTTGTAAAGAATTACTAGATGTTGAAGTATTCAGGGTGTTACAAATTCGAGGGGGCATCATTAGGATCTCGAGAACAGTAAAACATACAGAATTGGTTAAATTTGAACAAAGTTGGACTTTTTAAGCTTACCAATATTTCATTTTAAGGCTCTTTTTTTCCAATTTTAATATAACAGTTATTTTAAAACAGACGAAACATTATCTTTGCCACTTTTTCCGTTCTATAAAATGTTGTCATTAAATTTAATATTCGACGTTTCGTCTTTGGGTCACCATAACTAACTTTGTTCTTTTAAATAGGCAGATTATTTGGTTTTAAACTTCATAAACTCATATTTTAAAACCATCATTTATTATTTCGCAATTACACATAACGATTTTCCCCTCAAACGTTTAGAAAAATTTATCCTTGTAGCTTGTTTGTTGAATTATGGATAAATAAATAAATACAAAAATAATAATGAGTAGCGATAAAAAAATGATGCATACTTATCTTTAAATGGAAATTTT
Source organism: Listronotus bonariensis (assembly GCA_014170235.1). Classification (NCBI taxonomy): domain Eukaryota; kingdom Metazoa; phylum Arthropoda; class Insecta; order Coleoptera; family Curculionidae; genus Listronotus; species Listronotus bonariensis. The sequence continues at coordinate 24,687 of JACEGR010006850.1, read as the reverse complement.
CACGTTCGTTTAAAATAAAATGGTAATTTTTAATGGAATATTAATGAATTATCTTTTTTCGGTGTAAAACGTCCCATTACTGTAAAGTGTGATATATAGTTAAATTTATAGTTAAAATGCGGGTTTACTAAGTTTAAAACTAAATATTCCGCCTATTTAACAAAACAAGGTTGATGATGAAGGCTCCAAAACGAAATGTTGGATCTTAAATTTATTGACATTATTTTATAGGACAGAAAAAGTGGCAATAATAATGTGTCGTTTGTTTTAAAATGCCCCTTTGAATAAACTAAGAAAAAAATAAAACTATTTCGCAAATTTCGTTTTTTTTTCGAGTGATTCCAGAAGCTGCAAGTTTTTAAAACGGAATATTGTTAGGCATCAAAAACGCAAAACTTCCTCAATTTAAACAACCCTGTATCTCTTACCATAACCTCAATCCTAATGGTGCTCCTCGATTTTGTGACACCCTGTATATTGGATTTGCTTTTGGATGGGTAAATCTATTTGTTTTTGTTTAAAACAAGGTTGTCAAAACAAGAATATAGATGTGCTAAACGTCTTAAAAATTATGCATTCACGATACCAAGCAAAAAGATCTGTTGTGAATATTTTGTGATGCAATCTATGTTTCTCTAAGTAATAAGTTAAAATTTAATAATTAATAGTTTAAAAAACTAAAAAACACGCTTTTATATGCAACCGAACTAAAAATTAAAAAATAATTTTTCATTAAAAAAATATTTTCACTTCATAGTAAAAAGCGTGGGGTGCATTTTACTATTTTTTCATAACTTTTCCATCATAGATATTGGCAAATATAATAATTATAACATTTAATATATTAAGCACCCCACGCTTTTTACTATGAAGTGAAAATATTTTTTTAATGAAAAATTATTTTTTAATTTTTAGTTCGGTTGCATATAAAAGCGTGTTTTTTAGTTTTTTTAAACTATTAATTATTTTTCATTTTTTAGTTCGTTATATCAATTAATTTTTTAAAAATAAATGCTCCAGTTTATTCACTAAAAAATTTTTTCGCCATTTTGTCAAGATTAGCAAAGTTTTTCAGATTTACTTTCTGAAAATACCCTAATATAAAATTTGAGTAAAATCAATTCAGATCGAACTCTTGAAATGGCCGGTGGTTGGTACCACTGGGACGTACAGGTGACAGATGACACTTGGTTGAAAATAACCAGCCCCTTTTTTATTAGTTCTGTGCCCCTGTATATCAAATTTGGTCAAAATGGGGGTTGCTCCAACTTTCGAAACAATTACCTAATTTGCATAAATAAGACAAATATTTTTTAAAATATTACCTTTTAAACTAAAAAGAAATTTACCATAAATATTTTTTTCTAAATATGAGTTTACTTTAGTTTACTTACCTTAAGTGATATTTTAATGTAGTTTGCTAATCTCCATTTCCAGTCTTTGTCCTAATCTAACATTCGGTACAAGTTTCTAACACTCAATAAAGGCCTTTTAGAAAGTATAAATGGAAGATGGTATAAAAGTTATATGCAATAACTTGTTAGTTACTTTTATTTGCTTCTTGTATTTCAATTAAAGTGTATACTTTGTTTTTAATAGCTTAGTTAACTGAAACTTTAATTTCACATTAAAGGAATTTTAGGTTATGTTATGACTGTGAATTTTGTCAGATGTCAGTTGGTAATACAGATTTCTGTTTTATGACCGCCTGTTTTAAAAACAAGTGAAGGTTATTCGTTCGTTAAAAAAGCGTGTTAAAAAAACAGATGAAGGTTATACGCTCCCGGAACGAATGAGTTCAGTTTAGCAGAATTGAGCCCCTGGTCCCCAACCCGTCGGCAAATGTTGTCAAGTTCGATTATTCAATTGTCTAATCTGGCGCATCCGCCAGAACGTACGATTTTTCACTTTTCCTATTTTCCTAGAAAATGCTGGAACTTAACGGGATACTGTTTTTAAATTTTTCTAATTTTTAGTTCGGTTGCATATAAAAGCGTGTTTCTTTAGTTTTTTTAAACTATTAATTATTTTTCTTTGTCAAGAATAGCAAAGTTTTTCAGATAGACTTTCTGAAAATAACCTAATATAAAATTTGAGTAAAATCGATTCAGATCGAACTCTTGAAATGGCCGGTGGTTGGTACCACTGGGACGTACAGGTGACAGATGACAAAGAAAATTAACCCAGTTTTCTAGGGACAGATGACACTTGGTTGTATCAAGCAGTGGTTATAATAATATAATTTTTTTTCCAAAGCAGGATAACGGGATACTGTTTGCAGATTATTGCATTGTCATGGGTCCTTAATACGTGTGCAAAGTTTCAAAGAAATCAAATAGCTGGAAGTTGGTTAAAATGAGGCTCAAAGATTCCGTTACATAGCCAGCCAGATTGATAGATTGATAGTTACAACCCAAGTTAATAAAAGCGGGTTAAAATGAAGTGGTATGTTCTTTATTAAAGTTAGTTATTTTTGATGTTATTTTCTATGCCAAATTTAATGATTAAAAATACTGCTGTCATTTGGTTTTATACCAAATTTTTGGTATTTTTACGCTTGATAAATGAAAAAAGTTAAGAGTAACAGCACTGCGAATTCGGTCTGGTTAGCTTGCTGTGAATCAAGCCTTTTATTATTTAAAAGGGATAGTCATGATATTCTAATTAAGGGTCTTGCGCTTGGTAAGTTAATTTTAATATTTCACTTTGGTAATTCTATATTTTTAGGTTTCGTTATAATAAACTTCTATTCTTAATTTTCTTCACCTTAGGACTAAGGCCTTAAGTTTTTATTAAACGCCCTGTATATTTTAAGAAACTTGGATTTAATGCATTACATACATTTATAAAAGATTTTGTGTAAAATAAAATGTATCTTTATGCAACAGTTTTAAAAATGAATTAAAAAGTTAAAAATTAATAGTTTTCAATACCGGTATACTAGGCTAAATTAATCTACTTCTAATATCATTAATTAAAATAATGAGTCACTTGTGGAATTTAACTATTAAAAATTGAATTTGTTTGTTTTTGAAAGCTTAAAAAATAAACTTTTTTAAATTTTGTATATTAGTATATCAAAAAATGTGTTGCTTAAAGATGCATTTTATTCTATGCAAAATGATTTAGGAATGTTGTTTGGAATCTATATTTTTAAAAATACACAGATTTTTTCATTGAAAAAAATATCTTTGGTCTACCTAGACCTAGTTAGAAACAACCCGTATGTCTATAGTTTTCGTGAGACAATACGCTGATACTATTAAGAAACTTGTATTTGTTTCCAAAAAAAAAATACAATTATGACAAAAAATAATTCTTAATAATCTGCATTATTTTATGGTACGTCACTACCTGCTTTACATCAGCTAAGACAGTTCAGTAAAGAATCATATTCTGGACGATATGATTTCATTTCTACAATTACATTTTTTAGCTTCTGGGCAGTTCTTGAAGAAGTTGTACGTCTTAGTATACGTGGTTCTTACTTAGCTCAGGCGGAATTGCAGCCTTTGTTAGAAAAACTCTTTCGAACCAAAATAATGCGTTAGGGGGTGAAGAGGGTGCTATTTAGGGGTAAAAATGTTTTTTGCAATTTTAAGCTAACCAGTAAATCCTATTAAAAAAGTTAAATGTAAAAGGTGTTGACATTAAAAAACCTACAACTTATGTCCTATTGATTTTTAACCTTCAAACTTTTGGTAAGAATTTAAAAAAAAACTGTTTTTTCGATTTTAAATTTTTATCAATATCAAAAAGTAGTTTGTTTAAGCTGAAATTTGAAACAAATATACTTTTTACCATTCCTAATATACTGTATTTTTTCATCAATAAAGTTTTAGCCGTTATTATGAAAACTTACTTAAAAAAAAATGGAAATTTTTAACCACCATTTTGGTTTAATTTTTACACCAACAATGGATCGCAAAAGGCTAACTTTTTGTTGTTTTTGTTAACTTTTATTAAATGCAAAAAAATATATCCTTTAATTAAAAAAAACATATAAACACAAAATATTTAAATTTTTTGTTATACTTGTTCATTGTGTTATTTTCGTCGAAAAATAAATACTATTTATTAAAATTGTAATTTTTAAAGAATTTTAAATTATTTTAGAAAGTTTAGAAATATTTTTAAATATAAAATTTGGATTACCGGTATACAGTGTGACCCAGAATTTGTGTTACAAGAGGACAAATGGAACTAAATTTTTAAATTTTAAATCGGCATTTTGGGAAAACTGGTCGCATGGTTCAAAACAAAGAAATACAAAATTTTGCTTTTATTGGTAATATACAGAGCAAGTTATAACTAAAAATATGAAAAATGACTAGTGTAAAGTACTTTTTTTTTAATAGAGCAATTGTATGAGTAAATGTTGTAGAGGATTGAATTTTACATTAAAATTTGTAGTTAAAGCATAAAAAATGTTTCTTGTCAATTTTTTCACAAGTTATGCACTTAAAGAAGTAGACAGCACACTATCGCAGATCGGAATACCGAGGAACTTCCATTTAGTTTTATGCTAATAAAATTTTCATTCTCTTCCATTTCATTATATTATATTTTAGTAGATAAGTAAAAAAATTTAAAAGAGAAAAGTTTTTTTTGTAATTTTTTAATCTTTAAGCTATAATATTTTAAAAATTTTATTATTTTTTAGTAAAAATAACAAGTCAATTTTTTTGTTTTGAGGGGAAGTGATTGGTAATGAAATGTGTAAGGTAAGTTTAATCCTTGTTTAGTATATCAAAATCAAAAATCGGGACCTTTAAAGATACATTTTTTTTTTTACTTTATTTGTAGTACAACATATTTTATTTTGCATGAACTACCTAAATAACAATACAAATTTTTCCCAACTTACCAATCTTACTTCACAATATTATTAACCCTTAAAACATTTCTCAACTTTTATAAGGGTGAACAGGTAATTACCCCTTTAAGGCACTCCCTCCCTTATCTAGGACAGTGTATCCTAATAGTTATACAAATATTTTTTTTAAAAATCACAATGTTAAAGTGACCAATATTTTTGTGCTCGCCAGCGTATTATGTTTTTTACAAAAACAAAAATTCATTACCATTATCAAAATATGTATATATAGTCTATAAAAAATGACACATCATAAAGGCAACATTAACTTTTTCCCTTCCGAATGGCGTTTCATTAAATTAAGCGATCGCCTTAGGGCCGTTTCGCGCCCAAATGAAATCGGCCGCCATTTTTGCGCCAGAACACATTTTTCACGTAGAAACACCCCAGGTGTCATGCATAAATTAACACTCGTTGCTGGTTGTTACGCTTATAGTCTCTACCTATTTTCTTTGTTTCTATTTTCCGTGTAGGTAATTTCCCTGAAATTTTATGTAAAATATTAATATCGAGCTAAAGAAAAATCAATTATAGATGTCTGCCATCTATCTAATTTAAAAAACAGGGACTTCATTTTCTAACCTTACATTGCAATTTTTAACCGACTTCAAAAACGAGGAGGTTCTCAATTCGCGTTTTTTTTTATTTTTTTGTTTTTGTGTATGTTACTCGAATATTCTGGTGTTTGTCGGCCGATTTAAAAAAATATTTTTTATTTGAAAGATTGCACCTCCGCGGTAGTCCCACAAAAAAATTAAGTCAGGATCGCGAGAGAGAAAGGTACTAGACTTATTTTTCTGCAAGGCGGACTCCAGTTTTTGCGGCAAAGCTGACTCTAGAGGGTATATGCTCATAGCATTTAGAATCGACAACTTTGGGGTAAAATTTACACTTTTCACCGACTTAAAGGAGGTGGTTCACAATCCGCTTGTATGTTTTTTTTTACTTTTAACCGACTTCAAAAACGAGGAGTTTCTCAAATCAAGTATGTTTTTTTATTTGTGTGTATGTTACGTGATTACTCCGCTGTTTGTGGACCGATTTAATTTTTTTTTATTTGAAAGAGTGCACTTTTGCGGTGGTCCAACAAATAAATTAAGTCAGGATCGCGAGTGAGAAAGGTACAGACATATTTAATCGGTAAGGCGAACTCCAGTGTTTGCGGCAAAGCTGACTCTAGTGGGCATATGCTTATAGCATTTAGAATCGACAACCTTTGGAAAAAAATTACACTTTTCACCAACTTAAAGGAGCCTGTATGTTTTTTTTTTACCGACTTCAAAAACGAGGAGTTTCTTAATTCGACACGAATGTTTTTTCTTTGTGTGTATGTACGTGATTACTTTGGTGTTTGTGTCCCGATTTAAAAAATCTTTTTATTTGAAAAAGTGCACTTTTGCGGTGGTCCAATAAAAAAATAAAGTCAGGATCGCGAGAGAGAAAGGTACTAGACCTATTTTTTCTCTCTGCCATACGTAGGAATGATCAAGGGCGCATTCAGAATCGACAACCTTGGGGTAAAATTAACCCTTTTCCCCGAACTAAAAGACAAGCGGATATCTGCAGCCCCGTGTGTATCGATTTGTTGCAGCTCCGTGTGTATCGATTTATAAGCTTTTAACAGATATAATGTATTCTACTAATCTATACAAGCGGTTAGCTGCAGCCTCGTGTGTATCGTTTTATTGCAGCCTCCTGTGTATCGATTTATAAGCTTCTGATAGATAATATAAGGAACTGAAGACAGAGTATAGGTGGGGGTCATGTTTAGTTAAAATTAGTTAAATCTTGCTTTTTATTCCTCAAGTAAACCTCCATTGCTGTCAAAAACTTATACATCGATAGAAGCTGCAGCTAACCGCTCAAAGAGGTACAAGTAGTGTTTTTTTTTGTGGATATTTACCGATTTAATTGTAATATAAAGAAATATAAAAACCTAAAAATAATCATTAAAAAAAGGCAACGAAGGTGCCCTGTGGAATTTTTTTATTTTGTTAAAAAACTGTTACTCATAGTAACATAAAGATGAAACATTTAATACTCTTTTCTGGTTGTTACGCTTATAGTTTCTACATTTTTAGGTAGTTCTCCTTTAATTTAATGAAAATATTTATTTCGGTCAAAAAATAAATTAGTTATTGGTGTCCGTTGCTTCTATGTAATTTAAAAGAAAAGGTTTAATAATTTTAAACCTCTGTGTCTTTAAAAAAACAAACTTTGCTTGTTGTTGTTGCTGGTAGTCTTATATTCTTCCAATTTTTTTTTATTGACTTTTAACTGAATTATTTTTGCGAAAGTTATTTTTGTAGTTTTCCCATTAAAAAAATTAAAAGAACTGCTCTGGACTTCTAAAAGGCCCAATATTATTGCCTTTTGTAATATTTACTATATTGGTAAACTTACCCTAAAAAGAACTATAGAATACGGCACTATTTATATCTTATACTGGTTAAAGAAATATATATTTGGATATCGGCCAGTAAAGCAACAAAAAATATGTATGTGACCAATTCAATCGGAAATGTTTACATGCAGGTATTCACGTTAGACTGTCTTTTTTCCTTAAATCGCCCATGTGTTATGTTATTAAGTTGATTTTGTATAAATGCAGATACAAGTTTGGTTCAAATTTTATTTAAAGATAATTTTTCAAAAGCTAATTGCTTACCTAAAATTTAGTGTGAAATAGTTATTTTAGCGTAACGATAAACCAATAACACAGCTTTCTCTTAAGCAGTTTTAAGTTTTTTTTAACCTACTTTGTATAGGTATCCTTTCACATTTAATAACACTAACCACTGCTAATACAGTTTGGGACCATGCACCAAATTTAATGAAGAATAACATTTTTTGATAAAGTGCAAATGAAAAAAGTTTTCCATTTGTTGCACACTTAATGGACCACAATGTATATTTCTTACTCCAATATCACCGAGTCATAGGATGGACATGATATTTAGTTTTAGCGACCCCAAACACATACAGTAACCGTAACAAGAGCTAAACTAACCTATCAGAACGATTTTTTTTTGTTTGGCTGTGTTGTGAATTAAAAATATTTTTTGTATTTATTTATTGGAGGGAATTAGTTACACAAAAACCTAAATATAATGGGACCGCTTTGGTCACGTTATCGAAGTATAACAAGTTGACCCTGTTTAGACCTGTTGACCCCCTAATTAAAAATTAATGTTTTGGTGGCAAGTCTTTTATTTTTATCCATATAAAATTAATTAAAATAGATGTTATTAGCGATCTTTATTTTACACATAAAAATGAACACCCTGTATAAAAAAGACTACGAATTAAAAAAAGGGTACAACATCTTGTGTTACCGGGTATAAGACAGTAAACAAATATGGGCAAACTTTAAAGTAACTTTAAATATTTAAGCAAAAACTTCCTCCGCCAACTTTAGCCCTAAACAATTATTTTACCAATATCCGTTTAAGTTCTCCCAAACTCATATCAAAGGAATGCATATTAAGTGCATACTCGACCGCCCACCCCTCTGCTTTCCCACTTGTAAAACAGAATAGTAATTTACCGGCGATTTAGTCCTGAAACTTTGACAATTCGTGCCCCAACTTAAGTGAGCAATCTTAGCCTGGTGTTGTCATGTCTTGCCAGACTATCTTTAGACCTATGTTAGTTTTAACATTTCCCTCTCACACGGGATTTTGCTTTGAGCAAGGACGTCTACCATCTTCGAAAACTTTGATAATCCTAGATATACTTTGAGGAAACTTGTAGTTTATACTAAATTTTATATTTATAAGTGAATATACAGGGGAGCTTATAATATAAGATATGGCTATAGAAAATAAATGAAAATAAATTCTTACTATCGTAATAATATTAAAAAGAGATCTCCCCTTTTAGATAATTAAGAGAAAACACCTGCTTTTCTTGTCATTCACCTAGACCCTCTCCACTGACTAGTACCTGCCTCACAGGACGCTGTAGCGGGTTTACGTAAATAACACGAAAAGCTAGAGTCTTATAACAACAATGTAATAAAATGAAAAAGAGATCTCTTCTTTTAGACACTTAAGAGAAAACCTCCTGCTTTTCGTGTCGTTCACCTGGACCCTCTCCACTGACTAGTTTCTGCCTGCCTCACAGGACGCTGTAGCGGGTCCACGTAAATAACACGATAAGCAAGGGTCTTATAACAACAATGTAATAACATGAAAAAGAGATCTCTTGTTTTAGATACTTAAGAGAAAAACTCCTGCTTTTCGTGTCGTTCACCTGGACCCTCTCCACTGACTAGTTTCGCCTGCCTTACAACACTTATCAAAGTGGCTGTAGCGGGTCCACGGTGAATAACACGAAAAGCAAGAGTCTTATGACAACAATGTAATAACATGAGAAAGAGATCTATTCTATTAAACACTTAAGAAAAACCCCTGCTTTTCGTGTCGTTCACCTGGACCCTCTCCACTGACTAGTTTCGCCTGCCTTACAGGACCTTATTAAAGTGGCTGTAGCGGGTCCACGGTGAATAACATGAAAAGCAAGAGTTTTATAACAACAATGTAATACCATTAAAAAGAAGTGTCTCCTTTTGGACAATTAAGAGAAAAACTCCTGCTTTTCGTGTCGTTTACCTGGACCCTCTCCACTGACTAGTTTCGCCTGCCTTACAGGACTTATCAAAGTGGCTGTAGCGGGTCCACGGTGAATAACATAAAAAACAAGAGTCCTTTTACAACAATATAATTACATAAAAAGAGATCTTTTCTTTAAGACAAATAAGAGAAAAACTCCTGCTTTTTGTGTCGTTTACCTGGACCCTCTCCACTGACTAGTTTCGCCTGCCTTACAGGACTTATCAAAGTGGCTGTTGTGGGTCCACGGTAAATAACACTTAAAGCTAGAGTCTTATAACAACAATCTAATAATTTAAAAAAGAGATATTTTTGTTTACAGTTATTTACAATGGTTTGAAAATTAGGCGGCAGTTAAGCCGATAAAGAATTGTCAATATGTATTGATCTTTTTATTATGGTAGGTTTTCCTTCAATTTCTTTAAACTTTTCTGTAATAAACGATACAATTTAAATGACTTAATTTATTAATTTTTAATTAAATGAAATAAAAAACAAAAGTGACCATACTTTTAATGATATTAAAATTACAGCTGTTTAAGGTAAATTAGATATCTAACAGTTAAGGTAATTATTTTAACATACCGTTATTCCATATTATCGTCAACAAATTATTAATTGTTATTCCAGTTCTCTCATTATTATCGAAGCGTGCATATTAATTGCATAATCAACTACACCACCACCCTGTCTCTTGGTTTCCCTACTTCTAAAACGCAATAATGATTTATCGAAGTCTAAGTTTCTAAACTTAAACAATTTGTGCACTAACTTACGTTAGCAGGTTTGGCCCGTTTAATTTACCGAGGTCTTTAGGCTTGTGGTTTCCCGAATAATAATTTCTTTTATAGAGTAACTTGTTCTTGACTTTTAAGGACTCGCATTGTTTACTGAATACAAACTATGTTCGTTATAATAAATATCAGTTTGCTGGGTTGACTCTGGCCAAACGCGTCACTTTTTTATCGGAAAAGTTTACCATCAATGGTAACATGCAATTTTCAAACATTGTGCCAAAAATCGTAGGGGTTACAGATACGAAACCCGCCCAACCCGATACCAAATACTTGTCCATAGATCTTATGGTTTCGTGACACGTACGATTTTGGCACAATATTAAAAATGCATGCATGTAAAATATTGTGTTAAACTTGTCCGACAAAATGTCGGTCTCATTGTGAAATTTTGTTGGAAATCCCTGAAAACTTCAGCACTCCTTTCTTTTTGAAATTTTTATAACTCAGCAGCATTTTATGTCATTGTCTCTCAAAAAGACGTTTTTTTTTTTTAGAATTGAATGCCCTAGAAAATTATGCATTGCGGCAAAGTCGTAACTTACAGTGGCGAGGTAGTACGAGTCACTCAACCTAATTTTTCATAAATAATTTATTTTTCTAGCATTTCCTTATAAACGACAAGACCCTTACCAAAAAGATAAATAACAAAGTTGTTTAGAATTTAATTTGCCAATAAAAGATTTTTATAAATAAATCGCTAGAATTGCCAGTTTTCAAGATATTTGGCCTTTTATTAATTTTACTATAAAATTTCCACGGAATATTATCTTAACCCTTTAAAAACTTTTTTTTGTTTTATGACATTTTTAATTAATTATCTTAAATAACCTTGATAGATCAAGTTTTAAACACTTGCAAGAAATCAATAATCTATATCTATAATATTGGGCTTTCATGCAAATAGAAAGTAAAAAAATATATATATATTTCAATGTTTTTCAGATTTAGTTGTATAGCTAACAACTTACATTTTTTGTGAAATGGTATAACTGTTTATTAATTCTTCTATCGACTCAAAATATTTACATAATATTCACTATATAAGTTTGATCTCTCAAGGTCATATGAGATAATTAATGGAAAATGTAATAAAAAAGACATTAAAAAGTTTGCGACAATATTCCGTGAAATTTCATAGTCCCATTAATTAAAGGTTGATTATCTCGAGAACTGGTGGTCTTAACGATACGATACTATTAAGTTTTTTTTTTATTAAATTTTTAACAACTTTGTTATTTACCTTTTTGTATACCCGTCGTCATTTATAAGAAAATGATGGAAAAACAAAAATTTTATGTAAAAATTAGGTTAAGTTACCCGTACAAGTCAGGTGTTTGGCCTAGCGTGTTAAAGCGCCGGGTCGTTGAGCGCACAACCGACGTGAGGTATGTTCAAATCCTGTCGGCGGCAAAGGTCAGAAATTTAGTGGTTAGCTCAACAAGATGAACAAAGTGCAAAATGTATCGAGGCTAATAGCCAGCAAGGCGCCGGAACACACTTTGCCGTGTCGTGCGCAACCGTAGACATGCGGACCCTACTCAGTTGGTGGGTTCGCTAGTCCCCATGGGTGGGGATGGGGTCTTAAGTTGTCGCGCATAGGACCGTGGTTCGGAACCCACGTTAGGTTGTAGGTCCCGTCTGGCTGACCCAGACGTAAAAGACTGGGCGCACAATAAGCCGAGCGGCTTCAGTGCATGGGTAATTCCGGCTCTATTTAAGGTCTTGTACCCGTACAACCTCGCCAGTGCTACGATTTTGCCGCAATAGACACGTTTGTAAAGCATTCAATTTAAAAAAAAAACATCATTGGGCGAGACGATAGTATAAAATGCTGCTGAGGTATAAAAATTAAAACAAAGATCAAAGCTTAGGGGTTGTTTAAATGGAAAATCTTAAATCTTTACTTGCTAGTACCTAATATTAATAATTAGGGCTAAAAATTTTAGGGATTTTTTGGTGGTATCTTCAACAAAATTTTACGATATAACCGAAAAAAATAGTCGCGAAAAAGAAAACACCCTAAAGTTTGTATAAAGTTTTTCCCCATTTTTATTCTAGCATCAGCCCTTAAAATTTTTCGGTTTAGTTACCAAACACCCTTAATTTTCATAACTTTCAGAAAAAATATTTTCCAACAAAGTATATGATTGATTCTAAAACATTATTAAACTAGACCTTTGCAAAACTTTCATGTTCAGTAGCTCATAATAAAAACTGTCTATAGCCAAACTTTTAAGTATAAACTACGTTATTTAAAGTTTGCTTCAACATTATTTACTAACTTTTCAGGCAGTTTAAAAGAACTATTTACTGCTATACTTCAAGCTTAAGCAAGGCCGATGCCGATGACTCAAGTGGAACTAAAACTTTTACAATGATGCTTGAGGATTTTTATAGTTTTCTGGATGTTTCATTGAATTCATGTATGAGTTTATTACTATTATACCAGGTGCCCATCAAATTTTCATTTTTTTTATTATTACTATTCCTGCATATCTATGCTATTCACCTTGACTCTCTCCCCAGACCGGTTTCGCCTGCCTTACAGAAACTTGTCAATAAAGCTGTAACAAAACAATAGAAACTTTCTTTCTCCTTCTCTTAATTAAAAACCTTAAAATCCTCAAAGGCAACCGCAATATAACACGATTAGCTAAACACACTAAACTCTACTCCTTGTTCCTTAAATGTAAAACTGATTTTTGCCTTTGTCATAAAGACAATCTTCCATAAAACAAATTTCAGATAAAAGTACTTTAAGGCTTCAGTCAATGCATCTCGAAAGACCCTGAAAAGTCACTTTTGGACAGCGGTTTAATAATAATTATATAAAATCATGAATTTTAACAGCCAGCGGCCTTGTGTTGATTCTTAGGTCATGGAAGCGAAGAAAAATAAATATTGTAAACAACATGAATTGTTTATTTATTTTATGTAATAAAAATATTTTAAAAGTCAAAGTAAGTATCCTAACTGGTGCCTGGGCTGTAAAAACACTTGTTCGTAAGGCGTTTTCTTTTCTTTAAATATTTAAATTTCTTAAGGTTTAATTTTCGCATTGGTAAATTGCCTTTAATTTTTCCTAAAATACATAATACATTATTTATCCGCTTTATGGAAGATAGGACGTTGATGATAGACTTGTAACTAATTAATTATTAAAATGTATGCTGTAACTTTTTAAACTTTACTTTAAAAGAAGCTACATAGGCTGACAATGATGAAGGATAAACTCCAAGTGCCCTTTCAAAGTACCTTACAACTTATTCTCCTAATCGTACCTTTTTATGTCAAGAAGGATTAAAACGAAAATTTATCTGTTTGTGCAAAAGTTTTAAAAATATTTAATACTTATTTACTAGCGTTTTGTCGTTTTAAAAACTTAACCCCTAAGTAGGCGCGTGGATGTTAAATTGACCCCCAGCTTTGCCAATTTTGTAATAATTTAAGATTTTTAACAATAAAAAAAAACCTTAGCCTTTCTAGAACCTCGTTTAGTATATGATAATAACAAAAAAAAACAACACGATACTTTTATATTTTTACGTTTATTGCAGCTAAATCAATTCGACCCCCACGCACGTATGTCAACGGGAAGTTCAAAGAGTCGATAGAGATGTATTACTTGTCCCCGATAAAAAAGAATAAGCCATCCAATTTTTGTGTAAAGTATAAACTGCTCAGGTGCAAATTCTAGATAAAAACAATTTGTAAAAGTGCCTAGCTCCGAAACAACAAGAAAGACAGATTAAGAATAAAATCCCATTCCATTTGGTATTAAAAATATTTTAAGTATTATTTCTTAATAAAAATTACGGTTTTTTAGTTTCCTTTTTATGTTTTCCAGGCCAAATGTAGAATATTGTAACTTTTTTATTTTAATAATAAGGGTCTAACTGCGATAGCCATTTTTGGACTCATATGATTTATTTTAAATATATTATGTTAATTTAGGCAAAGTATGGAGTTTACTTATAAACAATAAAATTTATTTATTTTTGCCTTTTTGCATTACCATAGTAGTCTCATGATCAACTTTTTAAAAATAATTAGAAAATCAGTGGTATGATGCTAACATGTAGGTTATAGAGCCCTAGGCTTATTTTACCAGTAACCATGCATTTATCAATCACAAAATATTTTTAAAATAAGCAGTTTTGGGGTTATAAATCATAAGCAAAATATTTATTACCTAATAAATTAATGTTTAATACACATTACCTTACTTTCTTTTTGTAAAAACTTGACAGGTAAGAAATACGTCAGAAATTGACCAAGAAATTATTTTAAAGTCGTCTGATATCTATGACACAACCTGCTTAGTCATTTTTTTCAGTAAATTCTAATAGGCAGGTTTAGGTATATGGTTATATTTAACCGAAAAAAATGATAGACAGGGTATGTCATAGATATCTGAAAATATTTTTTGTCCAATTTTTGACGTACTTCTTACTTGTTAAGTTTTTTACGAAAAGAAAAGGCAGTAAACGGATGTTTTCATGATAATTATAAAAGGTAATGTGTAATAAACAGTAATTTATGAATTAAGAAATAATTTGCCTATGAATTATATCACCAAAACTGCTAATTTTGAAAATATTTTTGTGATTAGTAAACACATGGTTACGGTTATATAACCCTAGGGTTATATAACCTACATTTGACCATCATACCACTCAATGACTTTAATTACATATACACACATTTAAATGTTTTAATACGAGTATTTTTTATGAGCATCTTTTTATTTAATTAATTATACCTTAAAAGAAAATGCTTCTTACTGAAGATACAGTTTAGCAGGTTAAAAAAATACTAAGAAAAAGTGATTATAAGATGTTTACAAAGGGGGTATATTTGACCCCTGCTTGCCTACTTACATAATAAAAAGGCACGCGCCTTCTTAGGGGTTAAAAACTTTTTAAACCATAATGTGTATATAAAGAATAATTAAAACTTCATAATAAATTAATTTATGGGCTAAATTCAAAACCATAATCCTTTTATTCTCTAAAGTTGACAATAATTCTTCTAATATAATCTTTAATTGACAATTAAAACACATTTACCTTGTTCGTTAACAAATTTAATTAAAAACCACTTTAACTTTCTCGGTTATGTATTTTATCAAGAAAAATACCGTCTTGCTTCTTGGAATTAGGGAGCTTTATTTTAATGAACAAACATAAGCTGGTAAAAATATAGGCTTCCTACGGTATATTTTGTTTGTTTACTTTCTTCTTTAAAGAAGGAAATTGGGTTGTGGAGTTTTCCGCTTTGCGTTATTATTATTTTGTTGAAAAATTAAGTAATTATTACCTTTCTTTTAAAAGGTCTTTAATTTAAACTATTAAAAACATCTGAACCTTAACTTTTAAACGACAACACGGGGTCGCCCGTAACCCCATTGAATAATATTTCGACTTATTTCTTGAACAAGTTTTATAATATTGCTGCTACTATCTTTGTAGCTTGGTTGTTACTATTACCACAGCAAGTTACGTATGCCGAAGAAGCTTATTGCCTGAATTATAGGTGTTTTGGGTCGCCAGCGACCCGTTGCTGTTGTTTGCGCAACAAAAAAAGACATGTCTAAGTTAAAAGAAACTAAAAGAGATTAAAAGACGACATAAATAAAGTAATGAGGATATTGACACTGATTATTATTACTTATGTGATATTCAAAGTGAATCTAAAGAATAAGGAAAAAAGGCAATGAAAATTGTCGAACTAGTGTATGAACTACTAAAAATGAATCGTGATGATGGGAAAAAGAGTGAAAAAATTGATTTTGCATCTTCCTTAACCTAAAGGGACAAACAGTGAATGAGAAGCTTCGAAATTTTATTTTGACGGCAACATGCTGCATAAAATTGTTACTTATGTAAACGAAAACTACGTAGAAATAAGATATACTTTTCAAAAGCACAAAGATATACATAAAAGACAAATAAAACACAATTGGAAGACCTAATGCTTTACCGCACACAAATAATGCTTTGAAGAATAATAATAAGAATTTAACAAAGATGTGCAAAAATAAATTTTCATCCTGTGCAGTAGTAATACTCCTCATATATTTTTAAATACCATTTTTACAGTCCGGTGCTAAAGTTTACTACGTAAAAAGTTAAACCCTTATTTCCGCATTACCTAGCAAATATTATTTAATACCTAACCCAATCTAAAAAGATACCTTTAGGTATAGCAGTGTCCAGGTACCAGACCTGCAACATTTCTAAAGTCCTTTTAATAACCAATTATCTGATTTGTGGTCCCTTAGTATTGCCCTGTTATGCATTTTCCTTGATTTAAACAGCATGGTTTATTTTCTTTTGTGTTTTTGGTCTACTGCATAAAAACTCCTCCGGATATGCTTGAGGAGCAAGGTACTGTTCGGTTTGGGTTATGCTTCCGCTACCGCCAGTTTATTTACCACCTTATTGACATCAGCATATTTTGGTACACATACCAAATCGATTAAAGAAGATTCTTCCAGTGAGTTAAGAGCCTCAATGCATTCTTTACCGAGTTAAGAAAAATGCTTATTGTGGCTATTTCCATACTGCTTTGTAAAAAATATTTTACAGCCTTTATAATTGATATTGTTTTTAGGTCAAGGTAACCTGACTTTTATAAGCATACACAGCACAAATGACAGGATTCACTACTAAAATAGATATCTAAAGAGCAGAAAACTCTTGGTTTCAAAAGAAAATTGCTGAATAATGATGTTTCTGCCAAATATGATAGGTTTTAATTGTAAAACCTTTATATGGTGTTAGATTCAAAGTTCAACAGGGTTATACTTTTTTGCTTACTTTAAAATTTTTACTCTTGAGACCAGTCTTACTATTACCATTCTTTTATTAAACAGGATGCATATAATAAAGGTAGAATAGGAATAAATTATGAAAATGAAAAGCTTAATACGGTACATATTTTATATGCACCGAAATAATATTTTAACCACCTAATAACGGCTTTTTGCATGACTTTTCCATACATTTTTGATGCTCCTTTTAACTTTATGTTTGCTTCTTAAAATCATACTTCATTGTTAAGTAGTAAAATATACCCATTTGCTTTGTTTAATATAAAATAAATAAAAATAAATATGTAAATAAAATTGTACTATCCAAAACAGGTTGCATAAGACATTTTGTAGTTTTGTTTAAGAATATTTAAAAAATCTTTATTCTGTAGGGCCTAAAATTTGACTTTACGCAAAAACAATGAATTTTAATTTGTGTCATAATGATATGAAGCGGACGCTTCAATGTTGCTACATTTGAGCTTTTCAATTTTTAATATATTAACCTTGTTTTCTTGTAAATTATAGTGTACTTTTTTAGTAAATATTAAATACACTGCATTTAAAAAGTTTGAAAACGCTTAAATATCTTCAGGAAAAAATTGAACCAAACGTGGACAAATTTCGGTACTCCAGGGTTTATGACAGAACTGTCAATCCACCAGTGTAAATATTGCAAGGTGTAAGGCAATACCTAATCACTTTACACCTATTATTTCTAATAAATTAAACACTGTTTCTGCTATTAATATTTTAAGAGAAAATTGAGTTTTTGACACTACTGGGTAGCTAAAACGGGAGAAATCGAATTATAAATTTTAAAAATATAAATATCTTTTATAAATTCAAAAGCTTTGCAAACTTACCGATATTAACACTAAATTCAGAGTATGGTTTTCTCCCGGAGTAATAAAATTTATCCCGTTTGGTTTAAAATTTTCCCTAGATATTTGATCGCTTCCATAGTGTTTCAAACAAATTGTATGTAAAAATTTTATTTTTATAATCCAATCATTAATACAGGAAAATAACAAGTGTAGCAATTTTGCCTAACCGTGTGCAATGATGTCTGGTAAAAGTAAAAGTTAATAAGAAATGACGATAAACACATCATAAAAATTGAAATATTAAAAATTGCATCGTCGATGCTGTGCAGTACATGCCAATTAAACGAGGCGACCCCATATAATTTCATTATTTGGTACACTTTTAAAAAATCGAAACCACGTCCATCTCTACTTTAAAGGGTCACATTTTTTGTGTCAAAAGTTCGTTGTTTAGTGTTCTACATTTTTTCCGTTAAATGTTTAAATGGGAAAGGGGCAGAGATACCTTATCTTGTTTATTTAAATAAACAAAAATATAACGGGTTGTACTATTTAAAAAGGAATTTTAAAGTCGTTTGTGTGCTAAACCGGAAGTAACAGTAAACAGCTGAATTTATAAAATATTTTTTTATTTAGGGTGATATATTTTACGGATCCACACATTATTTTAAAAAATAATAAAGTATTATTTTAAAAAATAATAAAGTTATAGGACAGACAGAAAAGACCCCAGGTTTTAAGAGTACACTGACTGGGAAACTACTAAACAGATTTTGAAAAACTAAAGTTTGTTAAAAAAGGAAATTTATGACCTTTAGGTGATTACGCATCACTTGACCCCCTGTTCCCATTAAAACTTCTTTGTGTTGGTGGAGTAGGGGATATCCCTGGACAAGCAGAATTATGACACAAAAATGTGCTCCCCCTAAATACAAAATTGACGAGTTTTAGGAGGTCTTTATGGTGTACAAATAACGGAATTAGCGGCGGGGGCTCGTTTTTATTAAAATGTACCGTATAAAAAAATAAGTGACATATATAAAACGCACATTATTGTAAAGACCTTTTTGCAGGAAAGTTCCACGTAACGTGGTCCCTTCTTCATGAAGAAAAACGGGGACGAATGCGCTAATAATGTAACAGTAAAAAGTGGCCCATAAATTAGGGATTAAGCCCTATAAACCTTTTTAACACGGCAACGAAGGAAATTAAATTTCTGTTAAATTTTGCCGTTAAGGATTATTACGAGGACCTGAGAGACGCTTACTTCTGAATTTTATTATTACGAAAATGGGTTTTATAACGGTCTATATGAGAGTCAAAAATTGCTAGTAGATTGCTATAAGGAACGTGCACGGTTTTTTGTTTCTCGGAGCACGTACGTATTTAAGGATTAAAAACAATTTGTGGGGAGCACATAAATATTCAATTTGCCTGGGCCGCACTAAATAGTTTTAGTCACCAATAAAATTTATATAGTACTCCATTTTACATGGAGGCAGTGGCGTATCTAGTACCCAAGCAGCAAGCTGACGTCTTTATTGACTTCTCTTTTTTAGTCATTTTTGATCATATTTGGTCAGCAAAGCACGTCATAGGATGACGACAAAAATGACAATAAAATAACCTCTCTAAGTCACAGAGAAAAGGCGTCCCGTCAATGACGTCATAATGACGTTTTTAAGATGACGAAAAATTGACGCATATCCTTTTTGGTTTCAAAGGCTAAAATGATACACGATATCTTAATTTAGTTAAATAGGAAAAAACTCCTCACTGCCGGCAATTGCACTGCAAAGGTCGCGTCTCTTGGGGACACTGTCCATTCTGGAGATGAAGATTTTTACACACTAGCCGAAGGTATTTCTTTCAAAGCTAATTGAGATCGCCTCAACCGCAGACCGGTCTCGAACTATTTAAGTTCTCATCGGTACGATGGAGGCGCGATAACGATAACAACGAGATTCAAAAATATTCCTATAACAAGCGAAGATGCTGGACAAGCGTAGTAGTTTATTGTCCATTGCGCCATCTATCGGTAGAGTTTTCTTCTATTTCAATTTTGTAAAATTATTCGTCAGGGCCTTACTTGGGCCACCCCCACTCCTCCACCCGTGACGTCATTACGAGGAATCTTGGGCGACGCCTATTTTAGGTACTGCGCATGCGCGTCATATTTAGGAATCTTGCGCAACGCGTAATTTAGGGGCGTGGTCAATCTGTCAAACGTCATCTGTCATCTGTCAAATGTCATCTGTCACCTGTCATATGTCAAAATCTCTGACGTCATATTTAGGAATCTTGCGCAACGCGTTATTTAGGGCGTGGTCAATCTGTCAAGCGTCATCTGTCATCTGTCAAATGTCATCTGTCACCTGTCATATGTCAAAATCTCTGACGTCATATTTATGAATCTTGCGCAACTCCATATTTAGGGTGTGGTCAATCTGTCAAAAGTCATCTGTCAAATATCACGTGACTTAGAAAATGGCGCCTGTCAGCTGTCACC
Organism: Listronotus bonariensis; assembly: GCA_014170235.1. Lineage (NCBI taxonomy): Eukaryota > Metazoa > Arthropoda > Insecta > Coleoptera > Curculionidae > Listronotus > Listronotus bonariensis. Next base: position 4,251 of record JACEGR010006850.1, on the reverse strand, counting down.
TGTCATATTTCGCGAACCACGTGGTTACGTGAGATAAGGCATTACGCATGCGCGAAAATGATGTCAATATAACCTAGAAATAAGGCGTTGATTGAAATGACATAACCTAAATTTATACGAATAAGCCTTCGGCCTCATGCCTAGGGCTCAGGGCTTCACGTCTAAGCCCTGGGGGCCCCATGATCGTAAGTTAGCTTCATACGTCATATACTTTAGTCAACATAACCTCAAACTTATATTAGCGTCTTACGCATGACATAACCTAGACATAAAATGATGACGGATGACATAACCTTAAATTTTACTAGCACGTGGCTTATTAAAAAATGGCGAACTTCCTACACCTACGTCATTAGGTAGAATTTATAACCTCAAACCTATCTTATGGTCTTACGCAGGCGTCAACATAACCTAGAAATATTTTAAGATTGATTAACATAACCTCAGAATTTAAACGCACGTGGTTTATTAAACATGACGACGACGACGACAAATGGTGAAGGTAAAATAATAATAAAATATAAAAGAAATATATATATCAGTATATCAGTTAATAATATACGAAAATAGGTCTTTAACGCCTGATTAACATAACCTCAAAATTTTACACGCACGTGGTTTATAAAACATGACGACAAAATGGTGAAGGTAAAAAATAATAAAAATATAAGAGAAAAATATATCAGTTAATAATAATATACGAAAACAGGTCTTTAACGCTTTAGGGTGTATATAATAACCGAATAGGCACTTTCAAACTGTATAAAGCCGGTTCTCAGCTAAAAGCTACCTGGTTTGCAAGCAGGGATTACCACTTCGCTCCGCAGCTCTAAAATCCTTAATAAGGACGTTCGAAGGCCCATAACGGATTGGGTTGGGTTGGGAATTAACGCATGTGCAAAACATACGTCGACAGATTACTACATAACCTAGAAATAAGGCAGTCACACGAGGTTATGTAGACATGTGGTTTATATTAGGAAAATATCGATAAAATGGTGAAGGTAAAATAATTTAAAAAAATGATAAAAAAAGGATATTAATGTAGATAACAGACGTTAAAAAATATACGCTCTAACGCAAACACTAACAATACAGAGTAATCTAATAAACATATACAAAAACAAGGTAATCAGTAAAAATATACGGTGTGAATGACAGCTGTCAAATGCTAGCTGTTAAAAACATGTATTCCTTGTAGTTGATGATGGAAGCTATCATACTTATTAATATTCATTACGCTCAATTCACTTTACGAATGGAAAACAGTCTTAGCATTGGAAAAAACGACTACAAAGACTTGGAAAAAAGACTTCATTCCAAGAAACAACATTTAAGAAAATTTTGTGTTTGGATCGTGCAATCGGCGTACTACGATACACATTGCTTGTGCAGATGGTCAGAAACCTCTAAGACGAGATCTCGAATGGTTTACAAGGAACTCCTCACATGCTCATTACTCTAGAAAATGTTTTAACGAGGGATTGGTTACATTCACGGGGAAAGCAATGTGGCGCTGTTCGAGGAATGAAATATCAATAATTGCTTCAAACGGAGTTTCAGATATTTCAAAATACATCTCCTACGAACTTCATGAAAAATCCACTCGCCGTTGTGCCAGAGGCGATGAGGCGTTAGAAGAGCAACGAGCTAATGAAAACGAAGAGACTACAAAACAGAAAAAGGACTTTCATCAGGAAAATGTACAAAGAAAAACAAATTGAAAAGCAACGATTAATTAAACAACTGTTAGAGTTAGGACTGATAAAAAAGCTGAATTACAAAGAGAATCAATTGTAAGACTTATTAGTCTCTTGTAATTTAAATTAGTAGAATAAATAATGTACGTTAAAATAAATAAATTGTTTTCTTGCCGAAATTTATCCTGTCCATATCAGACTTAGCCCATTATCTTTAACAAAATTCCCATATAAACGCTATGAGATTTTGTCCAATATATATTAATTGTCCATAGGTTACTTCTTTGTCCATGTTTGACTACAAAATTTACATGTGTTTAAATGGCATGTCCAAGATCCTATGTTGACTAAAGTATATGACGTATGAAGCTAACTTACGATCATGGGGCCCCCAGGGCTTAGACGTGAAGCCCTGAGCCCTAGGCATGAGGCCGAAGGCTTATTCGTATAAATTTAGGTTATGTCATTTCAATCAACGCCTTATTTCTAGGTTATATTGACATCATTTTCGCGCATGCGTAATGCCTTATCTCATCACGTAACCACGTGGTTCGCGAAATATGACAGGTGACAGCTGACAGGCGCCATTTTCTAAGTCACGTGATATTTGACAGATGACTTTTGACAGATTGACCACACCCTAAATATGGAGTTGCGCAAGATTCATAAATATGACGTCAGAGATTTTGACATATGACAGGTGACAGATGACATTTGACAGATGACAGATGACGCTTGACAGATTGACCACGCCCTAAATAACGCGTTGCGCAAGATTCCTAAATATGACGTCAGAGATTTTGACATATGACAGGTGACAGATGACATTTGACAGATGACAGATGACGTTTGACAGATTGACCACGCCCCTAAATTACGCGTTGCGCAAGATTCCTAAATATGACGCGCATGCGCAGTACCCTAAAATAGGCGTCGCCCAAGATTCCTCGTAATGACGTCACGGGTGGAGGAGTGGGGGTGGCCCAAGTAAAAAAGAGTTCCTCTTATAGTGCCTAGATCAGTAATAAAATGAAGATCTTGATACTAACCCTTTTAAAACTTTTTAGAGGGATTCCTTTTACGTGTCTGCCACGAATATTCGAACCGCTACTATAGAAGCGGCGCTTTCACCCAGATTGTCAATGTCAAATATTCCAGGTATCCATAACCAACATAAGAAAAATCTAAAAATAAAAAATACAACAGTTTTGATTCAGGTAAATAAGAAAAATAACAAATTTAATAAGTTATACAACTGCTAATTTATTTTAAGGCAAATTACTGTTTGTTGATAGTTTTGGTTTTGTATATTACGTTGTTTCTGGGAACTTTATAGAAAAATTTAAAGCGGTTTATATTTTTGCCCCAGAAACGAAGCTGAATACGACAAAAAAATTAAAACATTGCATCTTAATTGCTTAATCAAAAACTAAAAAAAAATTTAGTGGCTTATGTACTGAGACGCCACTAAACACAAACATAATAATGTAGGAAGAGCTTTACAAGCGCCTTAATCCTAGGTGTATTCAATTTTATCTTTATATATATTTTAAAAGACTTAATAGTAAAAGTTTAGAATCCTCTATCTCAGAAAAGAAGCATGTCCGGTCATATGTATAAAAACCTTTTTTTCGTAAAAATACATAGTTAATTACCTCTTTAAGTTTTGTACCGTACTTGGAATTACCCTATATGAAGGTACACTACGAAATCGCAACAAATTCGGAATACATGTAAGTAACATAACTATCCCCAGGTAACCAACTCGCAGACCGCGGTCCGGATGAGACTGGTGGGACGAGTAAGAGCGAGCGGCGGCGAGTGCGAGGGAGTGGAGGGAGAGTACGAACCACCATCGAGCGCTTCCGGCCCGGAGTTTTTTTTCTCGGACCGCGACGGTCAGTGTTATTTGACCCCTTCTACTCACTCACAATACATCACTAAAACAGGCTCGCTGCAGGATATCAACTAACCACCAAATAACTTTAAACATGTCTGTATAGAAGAACACGCAACCCATGTTGCCATGAAGGAACTTTGCACATTTAATTTATTTTTAAAAGTTTATACAGTTTAAATTGTTTGAACATTAACAAAAGCGAAAGAGTTTGGTTTAAGTAATGATATTGACTTTAAATTAAATCAAATAATTAAAGATTAGGAAATCCATCAGGTTTATTAATAAACGATCTGCGATCGGTGGAAAAGCGTCGACTGTGGGGAAGCGGAAAAAAAGCAAGAAATATAAATAAAATATCCATATATTTATGTTATATCATATTTTCTTTTCTACAATTTAACATATTTTTTTACGCCAAGTCAACAATAGTTTTTAATTACTAAAATATTTTTGTTAATTTTTCATAACGTACATAAAAAATTAAATAAAGAGGCTTTAATAAATATTTATAAAATAAATTTGCTCTAAACTATGCCATTTTGTATGTTTTCACAATAAATTTAATTTTAAGTTTATATATTAAATGCATTAGACACCCAATTTTTTACTGGACAATAAACAAAAATCGGTTGTCTGCAAAGTCGGTTCACT
>JACEGR010006849.1:0-56035 GCA_014170235.1 Listronotus bonariensis | reverse complement strand
AAAACCAACGACACAATAACATTACCACTTTTTCTGTTCTATAAAATGATGTTACTAAATTTAAGATCAGGCGTTTCGTCTTGGAGCCACTAATATCAACTTTGTTTTTTTTAAAGCATATTTGGTTTTGGGGTTAATAAACTTGTGTTTTAATTCTAAATTCAACAATTTATCACACTTTACATTTATGCGACTCGAACCGAAAAACCTTTATCATTTACTATTTCGCCATTACAAATAACGATCTTTCCTCAAACGTTCGGGGAAATTTTTGTTTGCAGATAAGTATGCATCCATTTCTTTTATGGCAGGATACGATAAAGATAATAGAGGCGTTTGATTAAGTTAGATGCTTTATGTTATTAAGCATAAGTCAATGTAGGTAAATTACATCAACTATTGTAGCTTGTTAGTTGAATTATAAATAAACAAAAAAGGAAAAAAACAATATTATAAAAAGTTATAAAAAATATTCATACTTACCTGCAAACGGAAATTTTTCCGAACGTTTGGGAGAAAATCGTTATTTGTAATTTGACGATTTGATTAAATACGAAAGGTCGGATCTTATATTTTGTAACATTATTTTATAAAACATAAAAAGTGACAACGTTAATGTGTTGTTCGTTTTAAAATATCTTCTCAAATAAACCGAGAAAAAATAAAAACGGTTTCGCAAAATTTTGTTTTTTTCGTATAATTCCGGAATGGGTTTAAATTTTTAAATTTTTGAAACCAAATATTGTTCAGTATAAAAAAGCGCAACTTTCTCCCAATTTAACCAACTTTCTATTTCTTATAATTACCAAGATAGCAATGCTAATGCATGGAATTTGAAACACCCTGTATATTGATACAGGGTGTCCGATTATATTTTGACTCATTTTAATGGCGAATAGCTTTGAACATAAAGTTGATGCAGAACGCTTTAAACGAGTCCATACAGAAAGTTATTTTTAATTCATATATCTTACAAAACCCTGCTTAAATCAAGTTTCATCAAGTACCGTTTTTATATGAAATATGTCAAAAAACAGTAATTTTTGTCTTAAAGTAACAGAGCGGCTCGAAAAAAGATATTTAATCTTTAATTTATGCAAGATCCTTCTAGGTGGTGCCATCTAAAGTTCAGAACAAAATTGATATCAGGTTCTTTTTCCCACCTTCAATAACACAACTCACACCTATTATAAAAAAACAAAAAAACAGAAAATTTTTTGACAACCTGTATTCCCAAAACCATCCATTTTTGAACTAAGGTAAGCCTGGTTAAATCGTTAAATTTTAGCATCAGAAATTTGTGGTAGCATCTTTTTCGCACCTTTGAAAGATACCATGTATATATATATTTTTATATTATTTTACATTTTATCAATTTTAAATTTTAAACACATTATCTCTTTAATTTCGGTTATTACATTTCGTCGATTTAAACTTTCATGTTTTGTAAATGAAATTAAATTATAAACAACTTATCCTACAACGTGTAACATGTAAATACTTGTTCTCTATTATAGCCTACAAAACTAATTACATTTACAACATAATTACATGACACAAACTTTTCAAATTTGATTTTCGGAACAAAGCGGCCATTGTTTTCAGGGCCATGCCTAAAAACAAAACAGTCATTCTTCTGTAGTACTTTAATGTTTAGGCCTGATAAATGCCATCACTCAGTCCTGTTTTAAATCTACTTGAGTTTTTGGTAGACGATATAAAAATTTAACCTTTGAATACTTATTTACGTGGGGCGATTAAAAAGTTATTTGTGCATTACATAAATGATGGTCAATTTAAATTTAAAAGGTAAAACTTTTACTAAAGAAATAAAAGTTGGTATAAACTAAAACTTGTTTGTGTTGGGTAAGGTTGTGGTTTAACATTTTATTTTTAAATATTTTAAATAATTAAAAAGTGTTATTTATTCAAATAATGTTTACCTATTTTACAATATTTTTAAACCATTTAATAAGTTACCAAGTAATTTGCCTCCCTATACCTTTATTAATTCAATCTCTACTAGACACACTGTATGACATCTTCTAAATTTTTAAATCAAATATTAAAGTTTTGATTTTTTTCAGTTTAAAATATTATAATAGATCACAGAGCATAAAATAGTCTAAAAATAATTGACTTAAATAAATAGCTTAACCAAGAAGACAATATATTGTGTACTTTTTAATTAATGAGCATACAGGATATAATTCCTAAGCCCATTTTAGAAAGGAAAGTTTATAATGACATACATTTGTCCTAATTTTTTAACTTTTAAGCTACAGGGTGTTAAAGAAAAAAATATCGCTTTCTTATCATAACTTTAAAACTGTTCGGGATATTTCTATGAAATTTGGCACGCATCTACTAAGCACCAGTAGGAATTTTGTAAAAATAAAAGATATTTAAATATGTTTTTCAGGGGCTTCAGTACAAGATAAATAGTAAGGATTAAAAAATATGTATATGGTACGCCATTGCTTTTTCCAAAAACAAAAATTATTTTTTCAATCCTTATTTATTTTGCAATTTATTTCACCACTTGACATTTTTTCAATTGATGCACCGTTTTCGCATAAAAACTTATAATAGGGGCACTAGCCTACTAGTTTAAAATAATTTTGATATACCAAATATGCATCCAAAACGAGTTTTTATTTTCTTACGCGAAAACCGTGCATCGGAAAAAGAAAAATCAGGAGGTCAAACTTGTGAAAAAATATATGAAGAATTTTAAATATCATTTTGGTTTTTAAAAAGCAATGGCGTACTATATTTCTTTTGACAAATCTACACTATACATGCCGTTCGCATAAAAATAATACACAAAAAATATATGGTGCTTGGTAGGTGCATCCTAAGTTTTAAAAAAATATCTTTAAAAGTTTTAAAATTATGATATGAAAACATTTTTTTCTTAAAACTTTAACACTCTGTAGTTTTAGTAATTAATTAATAGTTAAATAAAACTTCTATTACTGGTTAGAAAAGGAATTATTAAAAAATAGGTTAATTTTGATTTATTAAGTTATTATAGTGTTGCCACCTTTTTATTGTTAATGACCGTGAGCAGTGCATATTTTAAAGACCAAAAAAATGGTTCCACGTTCAAGTACATATTGTTATATTGTTTTTCTACACACATTTGGGGGCCCCTGTAGTCCCCACGTCCTCACTTTCCTTGGTAAAAAAAAGTAGCTAAAAAAAAGTCCTTACTTTAATACATTGTTTTATTATAATTTTAAACAAATATTCTTTTAGGGTTTTGGTTTGCTTTTCATTTACGTAATGCAATAGTAACCGGGAGAAATTTATGTTTAACTGAAAGACTTAGTGCCGAAACCAGGGGACTCCCGGTCAAACCGTAAAAGGTAGCAACCCTAGGTTATTATATAATAAAAATCAATATTGATCTTTTACATTGAGCTCTAGAATATCTTTTTCTAGTGTCCAAGAGTAATCTTTCAATCTGTTTGAACTGCATTTACATTGATACTTCTTAGTTATTGTTAAAATAGCCCTATGAACTCGTTATTTACCATGATTGACTGCTTCTAGATTTTCTTAAGAAAGATCAGAGTAATATAAGTTACAATAAAAAAATTGCTTTTTGATTTTAGTAATACTGATTTTAGTAAGATTTTTTAAAATATATAAATAATTTGTCAGATTTGTACATAGATTTGACTTTTTCTTATATGTTGTTGGTAGATAATGGTGGATAATTTACAACTTGTTTTGTTTGACTCCTAAAGCCTAAATTGTAGTCATAGAAAAATAACACTTTGACGTTTAATCTCTTGATTTGGCACAGTCCTCCCTTAACTGGTGACATAAAGTCTGTCAGATTCAGCATGTTTTGTTTCGGCGCATATCTGCCACCACAATAGTAAATAAAACCTACCCTTTTGGGTACCTTCCTAGATTGTGGTCTAGTAGTAGGTGCTTAAAAGGCAGCATTTAGCATTTATCTGCGGGTAAATTAAGCACTAATTCTTTAATCCTCTAATTAATAGTTTTCTATTATTTAAAATTAAGCTGATCTGTTAGTTAAATATTTCATGATAAGAAGGTTAAAAGTGGTAAACTTTATAAAAGATAAAATGGACAAATTATCTATCATATTCGGGACATTTCCAAAAGTGATGTTCTAGAAAAGAAACTTGCAATAGAAAGACAGCTTGTGCTTTAGCTGCAAAAAGACTATTTGCTTTCTGCCTGTATTAGGTAAAAAACTATTTAAGTTTTTAATTCCGAGATTTTGTAAATTGTGGCTTGTTACCTTCTTCCTCCAAGTCCTTTAATTGTAAAACGTAATATTTTCCAAATGTGGCAAAATGTGCTATGCCTTTTGCTTAACAATACTACAATTTTGCAGAGTCTATCTTGTATATGTCTAATCTAAGATTCACGCGAGCGGCAAGACATGCGAGAACGACCGCGGTCGGATGTCGGGTTCTAATATCTATTCCAGATTCCAGCTGAATGACTATCAGGCAATCGAAAAATTTGTTAATTTTACGTTTCACATTACGCAATACTTAGTATTTTAAGAAAAGCACGCCGCCAATTTTTATTTGAATTTATAAAAAAACTGATGGCTGATATCTGCAATAATGTGAACGTCCGCTAAATCGGTAGTTACTGTTGCTACAAAGTATTACGTATAACAAAAATTAAGTTAACCAGTGTAATGTAGAGTACGTTTATCTTAAGATCAGGTGTATTTTGCTTACGCCTATAAATACAATTTCTGTAATCATTTATAATTGCTTTTCAATAAATCACTATCTTGTAAATTAATTTCAATTACAATATTTCATTACGCCCTACTTCCTGGGTTATATCTATTAATATCATAGTGTAACGCCTATCACATTGATTGTATGTATAATGTATATATTCACATGACCATAAGAATTTGTGTAGGACCAGCTTTTTAAAGCTACTAATTTTCAATAACGCCTAAATAAATTATTTTGCAGAGTCGGACTTATCTCTTTCCAAATACATATTTTTAATAGAAAAGTTGAGCACTTAGGTAACAATAGCAAAAACATACTTATATATGAATGGTGATAATTAATATTTAAATAGGAACCATGCGCCGATATAGCGAAAATGTGTTTTTGGCACCAAACGACTTCCTTCTATTTATTTTATATGTGTAAAAAGTTCTACACGCCTAGTTTAAAGTTTGCGCCATCTAAAGGCCCAAACTACATAATGCAAAAATGCAGTTTTCTTTAATAAAAAAGAATCCAAGTAGGGGTTCTGTTTCTATAACTTATCCGTGTTGATTCTACAGAGCAAAATACATAGAACATTTTAGAGACGATATTGAGGGTTTTGTCCTAGTTGCTGACTTTCATTTTGAGGTAGAAGAATGAAAGGTTGACCTTTATTAAAACATTGTTTGAATTTGTATTGGGTATAAGTTTTTTAGATATTTTTGGACTAAATAAACAAAATATACTTAAAAAAACATGCTTTATTTATTTTTTTAAACAGCACCATGATACTTTGGATCTTTTTAAGTACTATTTCAGTTTTATTTATTTATTCAAAAGGAACTATCGATCAAAAAATTTAAGTTTCTACTGTTTCAAAGTTACAAAATAAGGCATTCAGTTGAGGCTAACATTTCCTTTTAAACGACGTGTCATGATTAAATAACAAATTTAAAAGTTGTTAAAGTTTGTGCAAGATTTATTTTTTATTACAATTGCTGATGACTCAAATGTCCAATTTGGCGCTTGGTTCCTTTTTAATTACCATCATCCACATGTTGTCCGCTAATTATTGGTACACATAAAAAGTTAATTATTAAATTGTGTGACATTACTTATAGCTTCTGATAATAAAAGTAATTAAGCCCTTACACTTAAAGGTTTAATTAACTAGTACATAAATCAATATTAATATACAAATAAGTAATATTTTGTATGATCCTTTTACCTTTAACCTTAAGTTTTAAGCAACAAAAAGTTAAAGCAGATTTATAATTATATTATTAAGTGCCGAAATATATACAGCCCTTGTCTAAAGTCATGATTTCCTCTCCTTACTTTTTGAATTGTTTGGTATTTTTTTTATGAAAATTTAAGAACAACACAAACCAAATTTTGGACCAGAAATGACAAATATGTCATGCGCCCAGCTGTCAAACTGGCAGCTGGGTGCCATTAAAAAAATAAATAGAAAAGGGGATCTCGTTGCACATAATTCTAAAGCTCCTGACGAGTACCTTTAACACCAGAATATAAAGTAAATACCTTTACCTACCACATAATGGCGGTACTTAGAAAATTACCTAAATACCTGATTTGAATGGCAATATCTTTAAAACTATCAAAGTTAGATATACCTAATGTAGTAATTTCTAAAAGGTCTTTTAGTCAGTCAAAGTTAAAATATAATTTTTAAATAATTTCAATAATGTTGATAATTACAAACTATATAAATATTTGAATATGAGCTTTTTAAATCTGCAAAGATTTTTATTTGTAAATTAGAGGGCACCAGTTAATTCATTTAAATTCTTCTTAAACGTCCCAAAATTTTATGCGCTACTCTGTATGTATTATCTAAGTAAACTATTTAACTCTTCCATGCTTTCCACACCAAAAAGGGTATACTTTGTAAGAATGGATCTGGACAACCGTTGCCCCCAAATGCCTTTTAAAAAGAGCGTATTAGCCCTTTTAAAACTGCTTCCTAATAAACAAATGATTTTAATTTTTTTTCCATATACTTTTTGGGTGCACTAAATCACTTTAATGCAAATATCTTGAAAATAGCTGCTTAGAGCCATTTTTACAAAGTATACCTTTTTTTGTGTAGAAGGAATAGGGAAATTTAATGCTTTACTTAGGTGGTGCATACAGAGTAGCGCAAAAAAGTTGAGACGTTTAAGAAGAATTTAAATAGTGTAAGTAAACCATTCAACTTTTCTATGCCTTTTACACAAAAACGTATACTTTGAAAAAATGGCTCTGAGCAGCTGTTTTCAAGATATTTGCATTAAAGTGATTTAGTGCACCCAGAAAGTGTATAAAAGAAAACATAAAAATCATTTGTTTATTAGGAGGCAGTTTCATAAGGCCTAATACGCTGTTTGTAAAGGCATGGTTTGATGCAGTAAAGAACTAAAACGTAAATATCTTGAAAACGGTTGCCCAGAGCCATTCTTGCAAAGTATACTATTTTTGTGTGGAAAGCATGGGATAGTTTAATAGTTTATTTAGATGATACATATACAGAGTAGCACCAAAGAGTTGGGACCTTTTGGAAAAATTAAAATATTGTAGTCACCCCGCTCTAGTTTACACCCAAAAATTATTATAAGATTCAGATAGTTCATGCCTAAAAACTCCCAGATACCAGGTTTTGTTAATATATTTAAAAATGTATAAAAATTTTCAAAATAAACCACAAACATCTTTTTGCTTTGACACCCTGTATCTTCCTTATTATCAACTCTGGATGTATATAGGTGGGTTTAATTAAATGTAAGTATTTTGGCATAAGGAATCTGTGGTCCCTCTTTGTACCAATAATTAACGGACATCCTGTATAAAGGTTTTCTAGATATTACGATTTTACACAACTTACCTTATTTCAAAAAAGCGTAATTTGGGAGATAAAGCGTCTCAACAAATTAAGTCACAATATTTGGTTAAAGGGCTTTGTAAGTTTAAAAGATTAGATTAATTACTCAGTTTTATCATAAAATTTAGAGGACTGGGGTATTTTACACATATTTAAAAAATAAATAAAAATCGAACCACTTTGTATTAAAGTTTAAGAGAGAAATCCCTATTCTTTAACTTTTTTCTATAAAAACTATAATGGTATTAGTTAATTTAAGTATACATCTTTAAGATTTACGTATAAAAACAAACATTTTTTTCGTGTTTTTTTTCTCGTGGGGAAAAAGTAAGTAGGGAAAAGTGACTCAAATATGGAATTTAATTTTGTTTTTTACACAATATTTACAAACATTATAAAAAAAAAAACTTTTTTAGTAATTATCAACCATCGTATAATTGTCTTTTATTTTGTAAAATTTGAAGTTACATTAATCAATTTTAATAAAGATAAAAAAAACTAAAAATGATAAAGGTAGCTAAATATGGAATAGGTACCCAAATATAAAATACTATAAATACCAATACAAGTTAAACTTAACTAACAAGAAGCTCTTTGAAAACTTTTATTCAGGAGCCTGGTTCAGCGCAATTATTATGCCCAGAGCCTACATCAATGCGGTGGGTTTTTTAAGCGAGGTAAAAATGAGTTAACACGGGACTAAAATACGAGGGACGAAGGAAAGACCTCCGCGGGTAGCAGGTTTCACCATCTAGAAACACTAGGGATAAAAACTAACAAAGTGGGGCCTGTCCAGTTAGACTCGTATAGGGATGCACACGTGCAGCATCACGAGTTTCTCAATTGGGAACCGCCGTAAGTGAAGAAACCATACTGGACAATTCCTCAGTGCAGAAACCATGGAAGTACCTTTAAAAAAGCGATAAATCCCCACAGGCCGACGATAAGCAAGAAGAAGAAGCCACACTCTACAAGTTTTCTGTTGACTACTACCTTGACAAGTGCGTAGTTTTTGACCCAACCTAAAAAACTAAAAAGTGGCTGTTTTCACCCCGTTCTCAAAAACGCACCCCTTCAAATGGTAGCACTCCGCGGTTTTTTAATGGTTGGGGGTCCATTAACCATATGAAATAATAAACTCCCTTTAACGTTGTAGTTTCTTTTAAAACACAGAATTAATAGCCTAATTTTATTATATTAGTTTTTGGAGCATATTTTTGTGGGGGACTTTTATCCGTCATTAGGGTATTAGATATTTAACATAAAACTTTTATGGGCAATACATACTTGGTCGAAAATGTACTTTTCTCATCTGACCCTTTTTTTGGGCAGGGAGGCGAGAGGCTTCTGGTCGAATATACACCCGCCGAGAAAATGTTGGTGCTCGGAGTTGCCCGTCCGTTTTGGTCGCTAATTATTACATTCAATCACTAATTTTGCTAAATAAGGATCAATATTTGTTTTTCTAAAACACATTCTATAAATTATATCCAGATGTCTTGAAAACGGCTTCAAAATTAATAACAGGTATTTCTGTTTCTTTGGGTCAAGCAATATTTATTTGTTTATTATACAGGGTGGGCCAGAAGTGGGAAGCCCATTAATTTTTCAAATGGTGTATATAAATTTTTTTAACAAAAGCAAAAAGTATTTTTCTTGGAGATTTGTGTGTAAAAATAATGTCTTGTAGATAACTGTCTTTCTCTTCTTTACACAGCTTTGCTCTAAGCACTACTTTTTTATCACTATCGTCAACGTTTCTATTGGTATTGGCCGAATTTCGGTTCCAATATTGGCTTTCAATTTCTTAAGTGTCTGCTTTTATTTCTTTTAGGGTGCCGTTTAGTCGGGTGATCTTAAGGGCCAGTTCATTTGATCGTCTTCTGGTTGAAGTTGAGTGATCATCAATGACACTCTCTCCTAATTGCTTAATATTCTTTTACTTCGGAACGGGGGTCTACCTTTTTTAAGAGCAATTTCTTACGGTTCCTGTTTCTTCAAACTTAATGACAATAGCACAAATTGTTTTTTTAGTGGGCGCATTCCTGATATTAAAATGTGTAAGGTATTGATAATGGAAATTAAAATGATTGATTAGTAATTTAGTAAATAAAATTCGACAATTTTTGTACGTTAAGGAACTGATAGGTAGGTGGTCCATCATAGATTTTCCAAGTTTTTTCACAATCTTAAGACAAAAAATTAAAGCAATAATTTAAAAAGGATAACCCACTTTTTGCTCAACCTGTTAATTAAGAAGTAGAAATTTTTACTACGTCCCTGCTTTTATATTAAAATTATTTATGTATATCTCGCTACCACGTTGCAAATTAGCACTTTTTCGTTTTGCATACAATATAAAACCTGTACCTGATGCAGGTGATGTATTTATTATTTTGTCGCTCCCAGTGCAAACTAAAAAAATCCAGTTAAATAGAAAATGGTAGTGGCCCAACCTTACATTTTAATTATTGAGTAATCAAAGGTCGTTTGCAAATAAGTAATAAAAGTATAATAGAGTCCAATTATTATTAATATGTCAGTTGGGCTATATAAATCGCTTTATGTATATTTACAACTTTGAATTTTTATAATGATAAAGTATCGGAGGTACAGCAGCAGGTATCATGAAATTTATAGCAGTTATTAAGTTTACTAGAATTAACAAAAACAATTTTTATTAGAATATTGTAAAAGACAATTATTCAGAATTAAATTTTCTTTATTAAAAAAGTTGGACCCACATCAAATAATTACCAAATCAATCAAATGCCTAAAGATAAACACTTTGGTAAAGAAAATTTTTATTTTGAAATTTACGAAAAAGGAGAAGTTTATAATAGCAAATCCTCTAATTATATTTTTTTGTAAGCATTTAAATTAAGTTTTATTAACAGACGAGATCACTTTCCGGCTGCCATTTTTTTATTTCTTTATCGATACTGACGAAAGTTGGTAGTGTTGTTAGACTAACAAAAAGTCATTTTTAAGTGTATACGATAGGCTGGGAAACAGGGACACCCTGTATATTTTTGTTTTTTTTGATTTTTAGATCATTCTAAAGTCGGAATATCAATATTTTTAAAACAATTTGGTCAAATTTTATTTTTAATTAAATTTTTATTTTACATCTAGAGGCCACGATCATTCTTAAATTACCCTTATGCTTTTGAACCTTCAGAAAAATACGCAATTGGTTTTATATTTTTTAACTTTACTGGAGGGTCAAAACTTCACTTTTTAAATTTATTTACCCTTAGCTCAAAATTAAAATAGACCGGTATTACTTTCATAATATTTCTAAATGCAGATTTTAAAGCTAATCTAACGATGTAAAACACTAGATTACTTTACTTTATTTTTAATTAAAAACAACATTTATTATGTGGTAAATGATCTTGATACTTAATGGCGTATGTCTGACTTTATCCTAGCTGCCATGAAAACAAAACCTGTAAATATGTTGTAGAAACAAATGCTTGTAGTTTCTGTTGTGTTTCAAAAATAAAACATTAGTTTGTGTTTATATATTCCTACGATGTTAAATAATTTTAGGCTAAATTTCGTATTAACAATAAAAATGATCTTAGTACCAAATTTACCTTAAAATAATTATAACATCGTAAGAGATACAAAACACAAAATTATGTTTTTATTTTTTACTTTTAACAAAACGCAAGCAATTGTTTTTACAACAAATTCTGAATTTTTATTAGTTTCTGTTTTAATAACAACTACGATAAATTGCGACGTACGCCATTCAGCATTGAAAAGATAATTTACTTACATGTTAATTGTTGTTTTAAAAGAAAATAAAGTAAAGTGCCGTAGTGTTTTACATCGTTGGATTCACTTTAAAATATTGCAGCAGCAGACATATTATGAAAGTGATACTGTCCTATTTTAGTTTTTCAGCTAGGGTAAAAAACCTAAAAAATAAAGTTTAGAGCCCTCTAGTAAAAAGTATAAAAAAGATAAAATTGGTTTTGTATTTTTCTGAAAGTAAGTAATGTATGAGGAGCGATTTTAGAATGATTATGACACTCTAGATGTAAAATAAAAATTTAATTTTAAAAATAAAATTTGACCAAAATCGGTTTTAAAAATATTGTATTCCAAAAAAACAAAAATATACAGGGTGTCCCATTTAAAAATCAAAAGTTCCAGTCATTTCCGGTAAAACCGGAAGTTGTAAAAGCCTATCGTATACACCTACAAATTACTTTTCGTTACTCTAATAACCCTACCAAATTTCGTCAGTATCGATAAAGTAATAAAAAAATGGCAGCCAGGAAAGTGATCTCGTGGGCACCCGTGGTATATATTTTTTAATTTACTTCATATTTAAAAAAATAATTGCCAACTAACTTCTTCTATAGTTTATTTGTTTTTGAAATAGCAATTTAAAAGATAATAATACTTGAATTCTCTCCAGAACAAAGGCAATTAATAAATATTTTAAAAAACTTAAACTTCTTTATATTTAAAGAGCTATTCTAGCTTTTGCAATATCATAAAAATAAAAATTACAGAATACACTCAAAATAAATAAATTAATAATGAATTATTATATTTAAAAAAAAATGTTTTTTTTTTTTAGGTTAACACAAAAAAATTAAAAACTTTTGGGAAAATGCTGCAACTCTTCTTAACTGGTTTAAGGGCTTCCTGTGGAAATTATTTTTTATTATAATCTATACTATATACTAATAAAATAAGTTTTTAACGAAGCTGCCAGACGTAAACTGATCCCCTAAACGTGTTCCAAAAATGTGAAAAACTTTTAATTAAAAATGTGGATTTTTTTTTTTACTTAAAAATTACTGATAATCTTACTTTGACATTACTTTGTAATAGCATGCATTGCCAGTTGAGAAAATAAAAATAGGTACATGAAAGCGTTTAGGCCTATATTAAGTTTTTATAGTTTTACTTAACTGTAGTTGTACATAAATGTCATTAAAGGACCTACACCGTACATTCTTTCATATTATGGCACGTTTAAGATAGTATACAAACTGGTTAAAATTACCATTTCTTTATTTATTTATATGAATGAAAGGCATGAACAAAAAAAAAAGTTTTTGATTATGTCAAAAATGCCCTCACAGTTCGATTCAGGGTACTCCAGGAGAAAAACAATCCGAACAATACTTGGATTGTCATGGTAACGCAACTAAAACTACAAAAACAGTGGTGTGAAATTGGTAAAAACATCATGTAATATATTGATATATACCAAAATAAGGATGATTAATGGTATATCTATAAAATTACAGGTTTTAGAAAGTGGTCCATTTTTAAGCAACCTTCACCTTATGTATTTAACGTTGGATAGTGATAGTAGTTAACAAAGGTAATTTTTTATTATTATTATATGCAGGGAAAATTTTATACAACTGTCCGCCGTGAATAAGTTTTGTTTAATAATATATTGCAAACGATAAAGTTTTTGACTAAGGTATAGATTGCGTTAGATCGTTGTTTTTTGGTCTAAAAATTCGTGGTAGCATTTTGTACACAGCTGTCTACCAGTGGCGGCTCGCGGGTCTAAAACACAGGTGTAGTGCAGGAGAGGAGGAAAATCGTATTCTGCCATTTTAGCCAAAATTGAAAATGCTCTTTCCTTACACCAAGTCAATCCTTCTATCTTATTAATGCAGCAAATTTATCAGTTTTATATTCATCAAATGGTTAAGGTTTTGCTTATCAGTTTCTGTAGAAGCTCCTTGCAGTTGAGGGGAAATATTGGCCAAAGACAAAGGGTCTCCTTTTGGGATATAGATGTTTCTTAAGAAAGTTAAGACAAGAACAACTCCATCCCACTGACACGCATGTCGACGATATCAACTTCAAAATTAGCGAAAAAAGTTTATACGCCTCGGTAAAAATGTCTTTATTTGCGCCAACTTTGTTTCACTAACTTTGCTGCAATGAATATGTCTTCTCAAAACTTTTATTGATAAGCAAATGTTAGGTCAGAAGGATTTATTTGGAGCAACTAGTTTTTGGAAATGATTCGGCATTCTCAAATAAATTTTGAAAAGAATCAGTGGGAAAAGTTTGGTTATACTGGCCAAACTTTGCAGTATCAACAAGATAAATTGTAGTTTGTAACAATCTTCGTCTTGCTTCCATTTCCATCAAAATATGATCTAATATTTCTAGAAAGTGCTCTGTACTGTCCTTTAATTTCTTCCTGTGAAAAATCACTGTCGCTAATAATACTCAAACGGAAACAATCGAAATACTACGTGAAAACCAATGCAACGACAAAACCTATACTATCTTTTAAGGCTAGCGATTTACCAAGCAATACATCTGATACTTCCACCCGCGACACTGGCCACCGGCAAGTACCTAGCGTTGTCATGGCAATGAGGGATGCATAAACAAAACCCCGCAGGGTGTACCGCTTCGTTCCGTTTATATTTGCAATACACTTGTCGCGTTGCCGAAGAGGATAAGCGACTCGCGCCAGCCAGTTAATTTGACTAGATTTTCATGGCGAATTTTACAAATCAGGAATAGAAATAAGAAAAATGAATTGAATAATAGTTATATGCTTTGTATGATTTATTATTTATTTTTTGGTGAAGTGGCACTTCACTTACTACACCTGAATAGCCGCCACTGCTGTCTAGAGATAGTTTAAACTTTTGATACCCCTCCCTGTAACATTAATAAAGTTATTTTAAATGCTATTGTACATAAAATTCCGAAAATATTTATTGTTTAAAAATGCTTTTTAAGTCTCGTTATTAGTACTAAATTACAGATAGTTTCATTAAAAAAATGGTATTTTACCATAAACATTTTTGCTACCAATAACAAGGTTACTATTGACAAATTGTTAAATTCACATATCCTTGTATAGACACAAAAATAAAGTGCTGAATTTAGTGTTCATAGGCTTAGACTCTCGCTTGCTAGGTTTTATCAAACGGTAAATCATAGAAAGTAGTACTGTGTGCCTCAAAACATTTTTCAATCTTATAGAATTTCTACAACTTCTTAGTTCTCTTCAGTGTGGTCTACAGCAAAGATTAGTTGTCCACGAAATAAACATATACATGGGATTTATTGGCTTTTGTAAAGGTGCATGTAAAATGGTTTTTACAGTTAAATATTGCCTTTTAAAACTACTTTATGCATTTTACCTATCGAAGAAAAACCTTCTTTCATCATAATGGTGTTGGCTTTCATTAAATCTTAAAATTTTAAGGCAAGAGCAAAACATCATAAAACATGTTTTTTTATACCTATATGAGGGTTGCTTTGTCGTGGTTAGTCTTGCTTTTTGGGAAGCAAAAGAAATTTGTTCTAAAAAACGCAAAATCAAAGAAAGTGCGTATATATTATTAAATAAAGATAATTGTGTAGCATCAATTTCAGTTAATTTAAATAACACTTGGTTGCCTTTGCTTGATACCGAAGTATCTTCAGGAAGACTAAAAATTAACTAACTATTTACCTTTTTATAATATAAACAATAAATACACCAGCAACCAGTTATCTATGTCACTATGACACTATAACCAAACAAACATATTTGACATTTAATGTCAAAACGTTCTCAGAATATCATAAAAAAGATAAAAATTTTAAAATTTAAAACCTTAATAATAGTTAATTTTTATTTTTATTAATTTTATTCAATTTATCTTGACAACGGTGGCAGACTTGCCAACCGAAACGTCGATGTTTAGTTATCTTTTAATTGTATAATTTTTTTTGTTTTGTTACTTTTTTAATTTTTCTGTACCCAAACAATTACCATCCATTAAAGTGTCACTTGTACTTCTTTTACTGAACCCCTAATATGTATTTATGCCTTTAATGCTGGTGTTTGCTAGTGTAATGATATTCCATACTTGGTAATATCGGTAATTATTATTTTTTTCTATTTTTAAAATTTAACTTTAACAGCTAAATAAATTATTTTAACCATTAAATAAACACTTGCTTTTTTATACCCTATTGCCATTAATTATACAATTGACATATGAAGCATTTAGCAAACAAATATAGTCTTATTGACTTACAAATTATACAAATAACTGGTAATTATTACTTATAATTTATTTGAACTTTGAACTACGAAAGTGTAGTTTAAGGTTGGTAATAAATTCTAATTACCCTAACGAAAATGGTGCTAGGAGCCTATTACTAATAGAAGAAACCTAAATATAATTACAAATAATATATTTTTTTAACCAAAAAAAAAAAATTAGTTAAGGTAAAAGTTGCAAGCAAAATATTCAAACTTTAAATTATTCTGGCATAAATATACTAGAAGGAGACGTTATACATAGTTAAATAATAGTTAAGGGCGTTAAAAACCAAAGCAGACCATTCCACAAATCAAAAATAGGCCTTATATATATGCATTTATGATATTGCCATCTTGTAATAGTTATTATTTCAAACTGGCTTTGATAAATACATTTTATTCTATTGAAAATTAGTGCTAAAGCGTTATTTTTGGTTTGTGGGATGGTCCGCTCTGGTTCTCAATGCCTTATTTATTATTAACTAACCAATACAAGTAATGCAAGAACGAAATAAAAAAAAGTAAAGATTACATTTGCGGTAATTAAAGCAATTTTAAGCAACATTTAATTTTATTATTTAAGTACTTTGGTTTAAGTAATAAAATAAACCATGCAAAAATCTACGTTTTTTTGCAACAAGTATAATGCGTTTAATATCTAACTACCTACTTACTCAAATTTTTGTGTATAAAACAATTAAATATTTAAAATTTGCTTTATTTAGTAAATGACTTTTCTTCGAGAAAGCATGCCATTTTACACGAGTGGCAAACAAAACAGGTTGCTTTAACATTTTACATTTTGATTATTTTTCGTTTAACTTTAGATTTGAAAAATTGTACTTTCATTTTTGTTTTGTAAGCAAAAGTTAACACTGAGGTAATAAATTAAAAACGCAATATTTTTACTTTACAATTTATTCTCAATAAATTAAGCAAGTTCACATTTAAAATATTTTTTGTTTTTGTCTAGAGAATTACAAAAATTCTCTAACAATAGAATTTAGAGTAGTCTCTGGTTTTGCGTTAATGATTAATCAATGTCGCAAGACGTACACTCAATTAAATTAAGAACAACATTATCTTCGGGGTTATTTCAGTTCCGTATTTATAAATCCCTTAGCTGCTGGGCAAAACAATTAACCCAAGGCCTGTTGGAACATTAATTTGTTGTTGTATTGTATTGGCTTGAAAATTACAATTTCAAGTGGACCTTAGAAAAGGAAAGAGGCTCTATTTATAACCGTATATTTTTAAAACGAAACAGAGCTTATTTTGGACACTCCAGGTCATTTAAGAAAAAGCTCTTGGACCCGTCAATTTTTATTTTAGGGAAAACATTTCTGTTCTACTTTACCCCTGAACTGCAAGCATCTAGCAGAGATGAGACACCCCACAAAATCCTAAATGGAAATTGGTATTAGGTGATACCCTATTTTGAAGGTCTCTTGACTCTAATTACAACTGCCTACAAAGTTTGAAGTCTGGGAAATAATTCGTTCCTAGGACAGTTTAAAAATATTTCTTTATTTTTATTTTTTAATGTATAATATTAAATTACCTGTTAGAGCAAGGGACTTTAAACTCAAAGACTATAATAAGGCTTAAACGATCTTCAAAATAAAAAATCAAATAATCTTTCTGGCGAGGGTGTGATTCACACTGAAATTTTAGGGTTGAGTCGCACCCTCGACTAATATATAATTTTGAAAATCGTTTAACCCTTATCACATCTTCTTAGTTTAAAGTAGATTACTTTTACAGGTAATAAAATATCATACTTAAAAAAAATAAAAATTAAAATAATTGACAAGCTGTCATATCAACGAAAGAAATAGCAGATACTTCAAACTTGGCACTTGAATTTAGGGTAAAAAGACCTTAGAAATAAGGTTTCATTCGATCCCTCTTTCCATTTAAGATTTTGGAGGTGTGTCTCATCTTTGCTAGATCGTTGCACTTCAGGGATTGAAAGTGATAAAAATGTTTCCCCTAAAATCAAAAATTGACGGTTTCGAGCGTTTCTCCTTAAATTAGCCGAGGCGCCCAAAATTAACCCTGTTTCGTTTTAAAATGGCCACCCTGTATATTACCGATTACTTCGTTAATAGTTATATATTTTTACTCAAAAGAGTACACTTTCGACGTGGTTCTATTGGAGCTTAAGCAGTATCTGATAGTGGAATTCTGGAGAAATTAAGATAAAAACCTTCCATTTTAAAGGCACGTAGGTACATGCAATTTTTTTTCAGAATAGACTTCAACGTGGTTTCATTAGAATTAAATTAAGATGGTTTGATTAAAACCAAGTCAGGATTTGATGGTAAAATTCTGGGAAAATCGAGAGAAAACCTTAAATTTAAAGGCAGGTATATGTGTTTTTATACAGTCTAAAATTAATCAGCTTTTTGCATCTTGTAAATAGATATAGTGATAAAGATAGAATAAACTAATAATAAAAAATTTAAAAAGTATAGGTAAAAAGCTAAAAAATAATTATTGTATTTGCTTTTAGAATAAAGATATTAATAAAAATAAAAACGGAATGTATTGGAAAAATAGGGCCTTAAATGTTTATGGGTAAAATCACACTGATAAAATATTGTTGGAAAATTTGGGCCAAAATGCAAACATTTCGCTCTTTCCTGTATAACACCTAATCCTATAAAATATTTTGCATCCCTATTTTAAATAATAATAATGATGGAAAAAGCTACAACCGGAACTAGAAAGATAATTAAAATCGGTCAAAAAATTAAAAAGTTCTGTAAGATGTTTGTCCGGGAGTGTATTTTTTTTCTTTTTAATATACTCGTTACTAACTTATTACATAAAGTACTTTCTAGTAAAGGTAAGTTTAACTTAGTGCAAATAGATAATAATTATTAGTTCTTACACCTAACACTAGCTATACAATGTCGATAACACTATAGGTAATGTTAAAATAATTTTAATATAAATCTTTCAAACTGTTCATTTTAATAGAGTGTCTTCCTAATAAGGGGGTCCGTCACGAATAAAACCGGTCATTAAATTATCCACTGATGATCGATCAAAACCGACTAAACCACTATGATTTTTAATTTTTAATAATACTCTCGGCGAAGAACTATAAAAAATCTAATTTGTGGGTTTTTTTATTAAAAATTATGATTGGCTGTGGTTTGAAAATTATTCGTTGGATCTTTTATTTAGGGAAAGTATTAATTAAAGCTAGTTTAAGGAGAGAAATAGCGTTCCTTGCTTAAGGCTATAATGAATTATCAATTATAAGAGATGTTTGCTACTTTTATAGTTGTGTAGCTGTAGTTTATTAAATTATTATAGAGACATTTTGCCATTCCGTTGTAGGTTAACGTTATTCTGAGACTGCGCAGTAACGCAAACATGATCTGTTATCGTTATTAACCATACCGGATCTCTTTAATTACGGATGAATACCGAAGAGCTTATCGTTATTGTTATCGTTACATAGTTAAACTGCGTGGTTGCCGGATTGTATAAATTTTAATATCAATTATTTAAAAGGTTAAAATCTTATTGCCGTATTAATTAAAATATCATTTATACAAAGGCTCTAATTACCGAAAAATCTATAAGCAGTAATAAAAATAAATCAAATAGTGTTAGGAAATTCAAACGGACTTGCACTTTTACGGATATTCTAAATCAGTAATTAATTTAGATGTTACAATCTGGCACACCTGCTTTTTATTCTACTACCAAACTTAACCTTACTTTTGTGTTTTGCTTATACTGTATTGTTTGCATCTACTTTAAAAAACGAAATCAACAGAATTGTTTGCATATATTTAAATATCAATTTATATATTATGAAGAATAAAAGTAAATACTGATTTTTGTTAACTTTAAAATCGGCGACCACAGGCAAAAAATAAGGCTATGTGTCGAAAGCGCAGACGCGTTGGATCTTTTATTTAGGAAAAGTATTAATTAAAGCTAGTTTAAGGAGAGAAATAGCGTTACTTGCTTAAGGCTATAATGAATTATCAATTATAGGAGATGTTTGCTACTTTTATAGTTGTGTAGCTGTAGTTTATTAAATTATTATATAGTGTAGTATTTTGCCTATATTAAAGTAGGTACTTTTTTTAACCGGTAAGAAATACTGTTTTTTATCTTTATATAAAGATAAAATATTTCGCTTAAGTATTAGACAAGTAACTTTTTTAACTGTGAAACACCTTTTTTACATAGTGAATGTTTGTTTTGATAAAATGCCTAAAAGAATATTATTATTAATTTATGTGGTATATTAGTAGACGCCACATCAACAGAAACAAATTATCAGGTTACCATAAATGCTGCCAATACTTCTTTTAGCTCATATTACCAAATTTAAAATTTGAAAGTGTACAAATAAATATATTATAAATTATTAGAAATAATTGGTTATAAATTAAAATGACTAAAAAATTAAAATTAAAAAAATTATACGGTTGTAGATAAAATATAGTATGCAATACGACACTTTCATGTAGTGCCTTTTTCTATTTCAGGGAATTGCCGCACTTACCTGACCGCTCGTTCTGTCAAATCTTTTATTTGTAAACAAATTTATATATTTGTAATTAAACATTAAAAAAATGTAAAATCTTAGAACATAAAATTTGTTCCTACTTAAGCCAACCTGGTACAGACAATATTATTCTACCAATCTCGGATATTCAGTAATATATTGAACTTCCAGGAAGTAATTTAAAATATCGTCATTTATAATAGTATTATTATACAGGAAGGATATTAACATGCTTTGCACTGCTTTCCTTTATTTTTTAAATAAAAGAAGATATCCAGATCGGGTAAAATTTAAGTAAATGATACTGATCAGTGATACTACTCTACTTTTTGGCATAAAAATAATTTTGATCACCTGTCCTACTATTAAGGGGGCACTCGCAAACCAATTTTTTTAATGAAAAAGGAGGCCATGTAGCACCTCGTTTTAAAGGCCCTTTGATTTTCTACCCAACGCCACTTTGTTAAGCCGTTTAAGATTTAGAACCGTTTAAGTAATCACACGTCTCGAGTCTGGCGGAACAGTCCCGCTTTTTAAAAAATGTCCCGAGTCCCTACGATTTAAGAATAAAGATATCCCGATTTTTTGGAAAAGTCCCGACTTGTGGTTGGAATACGTGTAAAGATAGTTTTTGTTTGTTTGGTTGCGGCGTTGAGGACCTTCTTTGTTGCTCTCCTAAAAAAATTTAGGACCTAAAGAATAACTTCTTGGAGAAACATTTTAAAGGTAAAGACCTTTTTTTCTCTTTAAGAAATTGTGAAAAAAAAATTAAAATAGTAAATTTAATTTCACATGTTCCGATTTTGAACTTTGAAAATGTGGTCACTTTATTTTAATAGCATTAACTTGTAAATTTGGAACGGCTGGGCCGATTTCCTAAACAAAGTGGCGGCAAGTAGCAAATTAAAAGGCCTTTAAAACAAGGTGTACTTGACCACCTTCTTTATTGGGAAAAAGAGTAGCTAATGCCTAAAATCAGTTTAAGTATGCTATTTAAACGTTATGGTGTAAAGCACTTTTAAAAACCGTATGTACAAATTGGAACTAAACTTCAAACCCTTGTAACTCTAAAGCAAATGGGCGCATACGGTAATAAGTATAGAATCCAAGAGCCTTTAAAACCAGGTGTAACATGACGCCCCCTTCCATTTGAAAAAAATGGATTAAATGACACTTTTTACCCAAATTTTTCTCGATCTCGATATCTTTTTCCATTCAAAACATAAAGGTGGCGGGGAAGTAGGACTTTTAATGTCATCAATGTAAATTGCGTCAATAATATTAACCGTGTAAGAAAGCTTTAGGCAGGGTTATTATGTCTGTTTCTTTAATTTGCTTACTTCATTAAAAAAAATACAGTGCATTCCAATAAAATCGAGGAATCCCGTTTTATTCCGCTTTTGTACATTTGTTAATAGAAAATCCTAAAACACCTTAATATTTACTTTTTGAGGGACACACTCTTGCATCAAGTTTGACATGTTCAGGGTTATTCTTTCCCCCACCAACACAAACCTTTTAAAGTTTTAGTGGGAAGAGGGGTCAAGTGAGACCATACATTAAAGTGTTTATGTGTCAATCAACTTTTTTGTCCCGGTTTTAAAATTTCTATATGTTTATAAACTTTCTTTTGTAATATTTAATTATTTTTAAATAATAGGTAGTTATTCGCTTAACTGTAATTTGCATTGAACAGTTTTAACGATAAAACCCACATTAGGTACGTCTCATGTACATGTTAGTTATCCAAGTGATTGGTTTTCCAAGAAACTGGATGTCCGATGAACATTTTTTGAAAATTTTAAACCTTAAATGGTCTTACATATAATATATAATATAACATATAATATAATATACAGAATCAGCTAAATAACATAACACATAGGCAATGTTAAGAAAAGAGACAACCTAACGTGAATACCTGCATGTAAACACATCTGATTGGATTAGTCACATACAACCTTTTTATTGCTTTATTTGACGATATCCCAATACCTACCTGCTTAACCAGTACAATATAATATATAATATAATATATAATATTGTATATTATATATTATAACAAATAATATAACATATATTATAATTTGTAAATTTTTTATTTCTTTATTGTTAAAAAATTTAAAATAAATTCTGGTACGTAGGTATATCACATAAATGTGCATTGTCTTACGAATTGACTTCATTTTTTATTATTTTCGTTTTATTTTAAATAAAACATTCTATTTATTTTTAATAATTTAAATTGAAAATTACTTTTGAGTTACAATTTTTTTACAAAAGCTTTTAACAAATTTTTGCTAAGAATACCTAGGTTTGGAGATAATGTGGAAGTTTTAAAACGATGACAAATTGAGCATAAACTCAAGTCTAAATGTAATGGTACTCTGCAATTCTTTAATTAAAGATCCAAGACCTATAATTAACTATAAAGTTGCTTATACGAACTTGATACTTATTTAAAGTGCCATGATTTCATGATTATTTAAATTTTACAATTTTCAATGAGTACGCCACTGATAATGCACATTCCAAGAAGTGAAAATGCTTATTTAAAAATTATAGTGCGGATAGGATGTTACGATTATGGTGGCCATTGGATTCAGACAAAACAGAAAAACAAATTCAATCGTAAAGTGGTAGATTAACGGAAAATGTTAATATCACATCAGGTTTAATAACAGATTTGCGTCAAGTGAAAGAAATAGAGGCGTTTTGAATGGTATGTTAAGTACCAAGGCTGGGCAGCTTAATAGTACTTTTAATTTTCATAAGTTTTACTTTAAATTTTACATTTCCAGAAAGTGATAAATTCAAATAGAACCAGAACTTTAGTAATAGTTGGGAAGTGTTTTTTCAAGAAGAGTCATGCCCAGCCCAGCTATAAATATTTTAAGAAATAAATTCTGTAAAATTAAATTCTAAATGTGTTAAATATCAGGGAGTTATTGGAATTCATATAAGGTCTAGCAGTAATAACTTCAGTAGTATTTTGACATTACGCATGCTCAGTAGTGGTTTTAAATAAGGGAAACTTTATTAAAGTTACTGCTAGACTTTAATTGTGCCAAAATATAGTCGGTCGTTTCACTTCCTTATTTTGACATTTGAAAACAAAATGAGGTTAAGGTTTAAAGTAATTTTTGTTTATATTTAAATCTTGTCTTTAAAATATACTAAAAAAGGTAAAACTTTTCCATTTGTAACTAAACAATACAAATTAATAAAATAAACTATAAATAAAAACAAAAAATATTCCAGTTTTAGCTTAAAAATAGTACAAGCATGTCATGTTGACCAATAACACTTCTTCACATAGGCGCGTTAAGGTTTAGCAGTAATAAAATAAGGTTTTTCCCTTAATACTGCTAGCACTATTTGCCTATTCCAATAATTCCCTATTAACTCTTTGTAGGGCTAAAAATACAGAGTGTCTCTAAAAGGTCTGTACATAAAAATGCTACCACAAACGCGTTGGGCCAACATAATTTACCCTGATCAGAAAGTTTATCGTTTGCGAGATACGGGTGTCAAAGTTTTAATTTTATTTAAAGTATTTTAAAATAATTTTTTAAAATATTTAAAACTTGTTTACAAAGATCAGGCTTAAGGGGTTTTAGGGGTAGGGAATGAAAATTTGGTAACATTTCTGTTGTTTAATGTAGAGGGAGCTACCTGCAGTCTTTGGCTTATGTTTGAATTGTCATAACTTGTTTTGTTAACAACAAAATATTCTCTAAAATAAAGAAAACAAATAAAACTAAGGACAAAGCATGCGTCGTGGATATCAGTGAACTGTGCATATCAATATGATTGTTAATGCATATTTATATCAATTTGATCCTTAAATTACATGCAATTTTAAATTACCAATGGAATACTATGTCGCCTAAAATACAGGTTCTTATCTTATATCTCTAAGCCTTCTTGGTAATTCGACCGGTCTTTAATATACTTTCTTCATTATCAAAATCGGCATCGATACACAGAACCGATTTTAAACTGTTAAATATTTATACGACCAAATTTTGATGAAAAGTGATTACAATGAAGACCTCTAAAAAGCCGAAAATAACGCTATACTTAATATTTTCACTTAAATAAAGATGCATGCTTGTTAAATTTATTGGGTCGTATAGGTTTTGTTGGTCGTTCTTTTCTGCCATAATTGGTACCGTTGTAGTTTAATTAGTCATTAAACGCTTTAATGAAATATCTTTGACTGGTTTTAAAAACGACTAATTACGTATAAGAAAATATAACTGCTGAGGAATAACAAAAAAATTAATGTGTATATCTAGGAATGAGGCTTTTGTGAAAACGTAAATATTTGTGTGTACATCTTTTTATTATTAGTCTGTTTGAAACCTCGACCTTGTGTTTATTTCTAGTTTTGCCGTTTTTTTTCCTTCTTTTTTACTCTTTTGCTATTGTTTATTTCTTTGGTAATTTGTTTGTTCAGTTTTTTTATTTTTCTTGTGTTAGTTAATATTGACGATAAACATTTTAAAACCAAAAATTATGGTAATTACCTTAAACAAAATAAATGGAACTTACTAGTAAGCTAAATACAATAAATAAATAAAAGTTTTAAAAAATAAAATAAACTAGAAAGGGGTGGTATTAAAGTAACAAAGCATCTTAATATTTAGTTACTTTTATTACTAATTATGCACATATGTGATAAACTGATTTTTGTTTTAAATGTTTTATTTAATTATTACTTTTAGCTCCTAAGTACGTTTAGCTGCCAAGTTTTATCTCATTCGAGTTACTTACCGGACTTGTCTCCAAATTATTACTTGTTTACATCGATGTGTCTTACTAAGCAGCGTCTCGGTTTAAAGAAAGATATAAAAAATGGCCGACAAATAGTTCACGTCAAAAGGAGAGAGTAAGATTGCCAAGATGTAAATTGCCAAAAGGCTAGAAATGGATAAAATGCGATTAAGTGTACCTTAAACAAATCAACTTTTATTATTTTAACAAATTTAACGTGTTTTTACTCCTTACATTTCTATCTGCACATATGTAAATAATTCAAAAATCCATGGGTGCCGTTGTACACTCGGTTGCCCGTACTTTGCAGCCAGGTATAAACAAGTAATATTATGATGTATTTATTACGTTCATGACGTACACGCATGTTTTTTATTAAATTAAAGGTTTTTTTTTAATTTGATGATATGAGGCTGTCTATGAAAAAATGGCCGCAAATTAGGGTTGCCAGCAGTTAAAAACACGAGGTATCTGAGCAAAAGTAAAAAACAGTTAACGCACAATGCTACTTGTTAGGTCAGGACGACGAGTGTCAGCTGGGTGAGTATTTAAAGCCATTGCGCATGCGTGCATAGATAGGCTTCTCAAAAGTGCAGATAAAATTATAAAAACACTTGTGTTGACCTCTGCTTATACAATAATTTAAAAATTAATAATGACATCCGGCTTATGAGTGTCGGTTGGGATAATTAATAAAAATAAATTAAAATATTAAAAATTAAGGTAAGTTGGCAAGATATCTAAAAAAGTTAATTGAAAAAAGTGTTAAAATTTAAGTCTAAAACTACATGCAAAATATTAAACAAAAATAAAAAAGGCATTTTTTGACATATACTTTTGGTCGATATACGAATAAAGTGACAAGCTGATCTAAATTATTATCACTTTTGTATTTTTTTTGTATTGAGACGGACGTCATTATTAATTGTTAGGTTATTGATTTAGCAATGGTAATTGCCAAAACAAATTCTTTAATAATTTCAAGAATATTTTACCCTTTTTATGCACGCATGCGCAATGGATTTAAATATTTGCACCGCTCGCACTCCTCATCGTCGTCTAAAGCCGGTTACTCACTACGCGTACTTGGTAAGTAGCAAGTATTGTATACGACGACTCGTTTAGATTTGACAAGTTTCTTGCACTTCCCGAGCTGTAGCGGAAAACAATCACAAGTCAAAGGAGCCAAGTACTTGACCTGACAATTTATTTAACGGCGCTACATTACTCGTTAACTTGGCAGGTCGAATTGAAGGGTCGCGGGGAATAACTATTAAAGTCAGATTGGCATATTTTGTCAGTATTTGCGTTTTATTATTTTAGGTTAAATATTGGTAGGCAGCACGTTGTTAAGCTGTGATTGTATCTTAAAATGTTTCTTTTTTCGAGGACTTTTTTGGTGTAATTTGCAATAGTGGTAATATATCGGGTACTAGCTTTTTGATGGTGCCTTATACAAAAGAGCTGGCGCTAGTCGAGTGGCGCGGGTAGCAACCCCACTTTATATACAAAAAAGAAAAAATACCTACCTATCTTTACTATTGGTAAAAGATGTTATCCATTACCTTCTACGTTTGCACTTTTTTTCTATTTTTTAACAACTATAAGTCGTTTTCCTTTCGTTCATCTTTAAAAACTACTTGTTGTTTATTACTTGTACTTTCAAAAACTCGCAATTTTATAAGTAGACGCGTAATGTAGATAGCTTACTTGGAACTTGACAAATACTTGCCAAGTATATTCCAAGTCAAGTTACTCGCCAAGTACCGCGTAATGAGTACCCGGCTTAACAAGTAGCATTGCGCGTTAACTCTCTTTCACTACTTTATTTCAAATACCTCGTGTTTTTAATAACTCGCAACCCAAATTTTTAATTAAATAGCAAGTAAACGAGCTTTTTCAAAAATTAATTTAAATTATTTTTAATAAAAAATTACTTAACACCCTGTTTTCTATTTATTCTTTTATTCATGCTCAATGCATATTGAACGTAGTAATTTGTACTATTGGGTATACGGTTGGGTATACGTATATGAGTAGCTTTCCAGTGACGCAAATGGAGCGCTCCCGAGTAGCTCGGGAGCACTTCGTTCTGCTTCATGGCGATGGCGTTCCAGTGACCGAAAGTATTATGCACCTTAACTCTACGTTTTTCTTTCCCCTTGCCTCTCATGCATCAGCTCTCACTCTTTGTCAAGGGATACGTTCCAGTGACTAACTTTTTATAGCAGTTCAAGAGTTTCAAGCTCTGGAGCATGATGCACACAAATTTTCGTCACTGGAAAGCCACTATGGTCAGCAGATTGATGAAGCTCGCTTCTTCGGTTGCTATGCTTTGCACGTAGGAAAAAGTATTTTTTGCTCTCATAGCCCCATTTGCTATGGTAAATAAGTATCATAATTAAAATTTCGTTTTCACGTTCAATAACACCTCCAGTTAACTCAATAAGAAGCAGTCAACAATAGTTAAATAAGTGGTATTGCAATAATAAGGTATAATACAAACAACGCTAGAAGAAAGCCATGTATACCATAATTAAATAGCAAGTAAACGAGCTATTGTTTTTTTTAATTCATTTAAATTATTTTAATTAAAAATTTCTTAACACCCTGTTGTCTATTTATTCTTCTATTCATGCTCAATGCACATTGAACGTAGTAATTTGTTCTATTGGGTATACGGTTGGATATCCGTATATAAGTAGCCTTCCAGTGACGCAAATAGAGCGCTCCCGAGTAGCACGGGAGCACTTCGTTCTGCTTCATGGCGTTCCAGTGACCGAAAGTGTTATGCACCTTAACTACTCCGTTTTTTTCCCTTACCCCTCATGCACCAGCTCTCATTCTTTGTCAAGGGATGCGTTCCAGTGACTGACTTTTTATAGCAGTTCAAGAGCTTCAAGCTCTGGAGCGTGATGCACACAAATTTTCGTCACTGGAAAGCCACTATGGTCACCAGATTGGTGAAGCTCGCTTCTTCGGTTGTTATGCTTTGCACGTAGGAAAAAGTATTTTTGCACTCATAGCCCCATTTGCTATGGTAAATAAGTATCATAATTAAAATTTCGTTTTCACGTTCAATGACACATTCAGTTAACTTAATAAGAAGTTAACAATATGTTAATTTATCCCTAAAAATTTCCATTTTAAAGCAGATGATTACACATAATATTAACCGGAGGCATAAAAGGTTATTAAATATAAAGCAAGTTCGTTAAATAAGCGGTATTGCAATAATAAGGTATAAAACAAACAACGCTAGAAGAAAGCCATGTATACCTGTAAGAACAAAGTTATCCAAGAAGCCAACATTTATATACGTAATTATGTAGATAGGCGATATTTATAAATAAGTTATTGCCATAATTATCCTAGAAGTTAATTGTATGTTAAATTAATTATTTAAATATGTCTTTAATCCAATTTAAAGTACAGTATATTTAATTTTTTTATTTTGACCATTTAGTACAGTTATTATAAAAAGGCGTACAAGTATTAAAAAGAAAGGTGACCTAACTTATATTTGCGTCAATATGGCTTTTGTTTGTGATGTTTTTTCAGGGCTGAGTTTGGTCGAATACTGAAAATCGGTATTCAAATGGGAATGCGAATACTAAAAAACAAAGAAAACAAAAACTGAATATTCAAATACCTACAAAAAACATTATTTGAATACCACGATTGGGTATTTATGAATACTGAGGACAAAAAAACACTTTCCCCTCAAAAAAATACATCTGTCTTTTCAGTCCTTTTTGAAGACCCAAAAAGGTCCTTCTCCTGAAAAAATTAATCTTTTACAACCTTGTTGTCAGTCAATAAAATTTAAAAAAAGGTCCTCACCTAATATTATTTTCGGTCACGGAATACGAATATTCACTCTTATGGGTGTACGAATACTTCAAATCCCGGTATTCGAATACTCCTATTTATTCGAATACTGGATATGCCAGTATTTGAATCCTGGATATGCCAGTATTCAAATAATTTAAATCACCGATAAAAAAGACTTTATGCTTTATTGCACATAAGTAGTGCTTTTGATATTAATCATTCATTTAAATCTAGAGGAGGGGTGTAAAAAATAATTTTAAAAAGTTATTGGTTAAGTTACAAAACCCACGAAAAAATAAATTAGTTTTTTTTTGCCATTTAACCTTTATTATACCCATAATTTTTCATGGGGTCATATGCAACCCATGTTGTCATTTATGTATAAACAACTTGTTGTTATCGTTTAAGGGTTAAAAGATGTGATCTCAAGTATTTTCTTATTTAAATTTGCAAGAAGTTGCTTGAACTTAGTAATAACTTAAAAGGGTTGTGTAAACGGTTGTTCTTATAATAATACCATGAGCTGTATTTCTCCGGCCCTGATGTTGATATTTATCTTATAAAGTGGCCGAAAATTATTCCTGGTGACGTCAAAACAACCAACACCAATATGAAGGAATGTCGTGACCTTTTATGTATTGACTCTGGGCAAAAGCAAGTATCTGACATTTACAGACTGTCCACAGATGAGGTTAACAAGAGAAAAAATGGACCAACAATTAAATTTTTTGAAAAAGAGCCAGTTTTGAGAAAGATTTTTTCTTGTAAAAATATGATTTACGAAGAGAAAATGTTGATTTTTGTATACAGGGTTCGCAAAGACATGATTTTTCTTCAAGAGTAAACTACCTTTATTTATAATTTTTAAGTAAAATATAATTTTGAAAATTTATATAGGAAAAAGTTTTTAATCGATAAAAATAATAAAATTTTGTTAATCTTTATAATTTGGCAAGAACGCCTTAATCACATTATTTGTTTACCGCTGGAAAATTGTGTGGTGCATACATTTGGATTTGGGGGGCAGCAGGTGGTTAAAAAGCAAATTATGAAAGTTCTTTTAGGTTAATTTATTATAAAAAAATTTAAGTTAAAAAGAGTACGCCACTGCTTTTTCTTTGAATCAATATTATTCTTAAAATACTTATTTACCTTGAGGTTAATTTGGTCTCCTGAAATTTTTTCGTAAGACAAACCGTTTTCCTTTTTAAAAATTTAAGCAATTTTAATGCATGGCAAAATTATTAATAAAATTTGATATAGTGTTTTGTATGTCAACGGTCGTTTTTGTCTAATTTGTATTAAAATTAGGTAAAATACTTAAATAACTACAACTTTAATGTCAATAAAAAGTTGTTGCTGTTAGAAAACTATTAATTACAGTCAGTTAACTTAAAAATAAAACACCATATCAAATTTTAGCGATTGCTATGCATCAAAATGGCTTTAATTTTTTAAAACTTAAACCGTTTGTCGTACGAAAAAATATCAAAATCACAAATTAACTTTAAAGTCAATGAGTATTTTAAAAATAATGTCGATTTGAAAAAAGAGTGATATACTGTTTTATTCTTCAAAAAAAAAATCAATACAAAATCTTATTCCAACACCATTGGTATTTTTTTATCTTTTACAGCAAAAAATGTAATGTAATCGTTAAAATAAGTGTACCAAATTTAGTGGAAATATCTAAAGTGGTAAAAAAGTTATGACAAACAGACATTTTTTCTTAAAACCTTAACACCCTGTATCTCGGAAAGAATGCAATTTAAAAGATTTTCTTACTTTCTTTTATTTTATACAGATTTAAACAGAACGTACCAAGCAAAATAACCCTGTATTTTTCTTCTCTAAATTGCTTAGATATGAATAACTCATCCAATGAAAAAATGTAATAAGTGACTTGTAGCTTTAAACCGACGATATCTTTATGATACCGCCAAATTTTTTATAAATTAGTCACTGGAAGAATAACCCGTTCGCTGATAAAAACAAGATTTTGTTTTAATTACTTAAACTATTTCTTATCAGCTTTCTAGAAAAGCGATATGACAAATTGTAGTGATTCAACGGAAAGTTTCCTTTGTTACTGAACAATAATGTGGAATAAAAATTATTGCCCACCATAATTTAAAAAAGACTCACAGCTTTAACAATATCATTTACTTATTTGTGGCTTAAAAACCCCAGAGGATATAAAAGTTATTCTGTAAAAAAACATGAAATATTATTCACCGGTCTCATTATCAATATTGTTTGGTTTTCCTATATTATTAAATTTTTTAATTGTTATATTTGTTTAAAATACACCATTTATTAGTTATACATAATAAGTTACCATTTAACTTTTTATGCATGGTATAACTATAATGGCTTTGGTTTTTCCGTATACTTTAAAGTGCTAGACTTTAGGACTACCGTCAAATTTTAAAGCTTTTAATACACCAATATACAGGTTGTCCCGATTTCGTTGCAATTGCAGGTTATCTCGGTTATTAACAGACTTGCGATTTTCGCGAACTGTTGCTACTTTCTGATGAAACGAAACTTAAAGTTTTTCATGGACTCTTCGTCATTCAGGGCGAAATACATTTTTTTCCATTTTGGGACCCCCTCGTATTTCAGGTATCTTGTAACTTACAACAAAAGTAAAAAATGGTGTTGGTAGATACATTTACGGTGTATCCAGTGGCGTAGTTATTTTTTATTTTAATTTTATATTTTTAAAATTTTAACCAAATATATTATTTTTCCTATGGAACAGTGTCAACGCCATTTATATTTTGATTTTTAAAAATATCGTAGTTGTCCGACGGAAATACGGTGCGACAGAATTTTCTGGGTCCAAATATACAGGGTATCTTTAAAAGGTCTGTACAAAATTTTAGCATAATTCCTCTGGACCAAAATACAAGGCTTTATCGTAATTTATATTAGTCAAAGCGTTTATTGTTTGCGAGTGGCAGGGTCTCAAAGTTTTTATTTTATTTTAATTACTTTTAAAGCTTTTATTTATTATAAAATATTTTTCTACAAAATTTCTGATTAATAGGTATTTTTAGAGTGGGGAATGGAAATATGCTAATGCTTTTATCGTTAAATGTAAAGGGAGCTACCTGCTTAGGTTCAAAGTGTCATAACTTTTTTTGCCCCGGTATATTATAATTTTTGTATAAAATTTTTATTCTGCCATATTTTTTGCACAAAAAAGATATTTCAAATGAATATCGCTACGAACAACCATCTTTAAGATATTTTAGATTAAACATTTCACTCCATACAAAAGTTTGCCATTGAATTCATTTAGGCTTTATTTGGACCACCTGGTAGTGTCCTTAAGGTCTGTACAAAATGATACCACAAATTCTTTGGCCAAAATAAAACAATCCTATGCAATTTACCTTAGTCAATAGTTTGCTGGTTTGCAAAATAAAGGGTGTAAAATTTTCCAATTATTTTTTTACGTAGAAATTCTGTATCCTGCAAACGATCAACTTTTTAACTAAGGCAATCATTGTATTTTGTAAAGGAATTGTAGTACAAATTTTTACAAACCCTTTAGAGAAATAGGGGTGGCATAAATAAAGCGTAAAGGGATGCGTAGATTTTTTTTATGTTAAATAAGACGTTTTTTCCGAAATTTCTCAGAAACGGTTGGTCTAAGCGATATTTATCAGGTATACATTTTATGTGTGAATAATAGTTATCAACTAGAATCCTAATATACCGAGGCGTAAAAAAGTAATGACACTTTGAACAAAGGCAAAGTACTGCATGTGTAGGGTTACCATAAATTCTATAACCGATATCCGGACACCTTGATTTCCGGTAGATTTAATTTGTGGGGGGACGGGAAGAGAAAAGGGTAGATTTATAAAAGTCAGCAGCATTTTAAACGTATACTGATAGTACAAAACTGCTTCATCAATTGCAATTAGTAAAACATTTTCTCTGAATTCATATGATGTAAAGGAATTCAAAAAAGAAGTTTAATTTTTTTTTGATAAATTCTGATGAAGTGGCTCGTACAAAATTAAATATTTTTTTCATATTGTAAATCAGAACTTTTCGCTATAAAATCGGGACGTCGGGACATAGGGCCTAATAACGGTGACAGTCCCGATACATCGGGACGGATGGCAACCCTATGCATGTGGCTCCTCCTATAGTTAACAGCAAAAATATTATAAACTTTTGATTTATTTAAAAAAAAACCGTGTACCGATTTAAAAAAAAAACTCCAATATTAAATTACCTCTTAAAAAATAACTTAAATAAAATATAGTTTTAATTTTGAAACCCTATATCTCCCAAACGATTAACTTTTTGACTAAGAAAAATTGCGTTAGATCGTTTTATTTTTACCCAATGAGTTGGTAGCATTTTGTACAGACCGTTTAGAGACATTTTTTGCGAAAAAATGCCAAACTGAACAATTAAAAAAAAACATAGCATATATTTATTTTAATAAGTGGCATACCAATATATACATTTTTAAAATTAGAGTTATTTAATTAGAAGCGTTTTTTACTAATATGAAATTATGGATTCTATTGTTGCATAGAAACCGAGAATAAACTTATAAAACACGTCACTTTGAGTCACTTGAAGAACTAACAAAAAAACAACTAATTGCAAAAATTATAACAATAATTATTACTTAAGGATATGTTTTATTTGAAATTAATAAGAAAAGTGACTAATAAAACACTTGTACAGGGTGGCTCGAATTCGACGCTCATCAATGGGATTTCGAAAACCGTAAGAGATACAGGATCGGCTAAATGGAGGCAAAGTTGCGCAATTTGATGCTCAATAAAATGCCGTTTTGCGTTTTAAAACATTTCATGAATATTAGACATTAGAAACAAAAAGGTAGACAACAAATCAGCTTACATAAAGAATTTGTAATAATACTATCTTGATGCCCAGAATAAAAATAAACATAATTTAATCACTATTATAAGTGTTCAAAGAGATAACCTTTCGCCTCGATGCATTTTCTTGCTTTGCTTTGTATTTTTAATACAGCTCGATTAATTGTTCTCGCAGGAATGGCAGCGAGTTCCCTTATCAAATTTTGTCGTAGTACTTAACGGTCGTGAGGTGCATTTTTAAATAAACGGTTCTTAAGATATCCCCAAAGGAAATAATCTAGGGGACTATGATCTGGGCTCCTAGCGGGCCATCCTGCAAAACCATTTATTAGGAAATATATGGTAAAGAAATTGAGCTACTTCCCTTCCATTGTGGGCAGGAGCTCCGTCTTGCTGCCACCATATTTCTTGAAATACTGCCAAAGGTTGATTATCTAGGGCGTCTAAGACATCATTCCTAATCAAATTTAGATATCGTTCGGAAGTTAAGGTTAGGTTTTTACCTAAAAATGTAGTTCAGGGCCGTATTATGGTTAAATAAATATGCAATATTCTGGTGATGGAATTTTCTGTACAAAACGTCGGCAAATATCAAAGTGACGATATATAGTGTTTTAAGAGTGATGAAAGGATTTAATTAAATTGAAAAAAATATCAGGTCTGTATTTAAAAAAATTAAGTTGATGATGGTCGCCAGAAGCCGAAACGTCAGATTCAATATTTAATCACACTGAATTATAGAGCAGAAAAAGTGGCCATGAAAACGTTTTTTTCATTTTAAGTTATCTTAACAAATATAGCCAGGAAACAATAGAAACCAAAATTGAAAAATTCGGTTTTTCTCGAATATCTTCGGAAGTACTGTTTTGTGCTACGCGTATCTTTTCTTTTTTTTTTTTTTTTTAATGGAATGTCCCATTTCGTTTCTTTAAATTTTTAAAATTATATTTTTACTAGCTGCTAAGATATGACACACCACATTTAGGGTAAAAAGTCCGGATGCGCTCAAATATCTTTAAAACCACTTAATCTGCGTTTACAAATTTTGGCATTTAAGGGTTTCTGGGTAAGTAGAATTGAACATTTAAACAGTCATTGTTGCCAGATTTTCCAGTTTTGCGCTACATGAAATATTTTTAGTATTTCAAATGAAATACCCAATTAAAATAATAATAAAAAGAGCGTGTACTTTAGTAAGATTCTAAATTTTTAAATTTGAATCTTTACTAGTTACCGAGATATGAAAACACCGCAGTTCTATTAAAGTTTGGCAACAATGCTGATATCACTGATTAATTAGGCATGGCAAGAAAGCCTCTAAATACCAAATTTTGTAAACATAGCTTTAGAGGTTTTAAAGATATTTAGGTCCTAAATTACTTTTTGCGGAAAGTGTAGTGTATTATATCTCAACAACTAATAGAAACAAAATTTAATCCGTTTAATTAAATGCAATAAAAATAAATAGGGTATTCTATTTAAAAAAATTAAATAAATATGTGTAGCACAAAACTGGAAAATCTGACAACAGTGCTGATATCACTATTTAATTCCACATGTCCAAAACACCTTAGATACCAAATTTGGTAAATGTAGCTTTAGCGGTTTTAAAGATATTTAAAAGTTGCGGTACTTTACACTAATCCAGAATATTTTACTGTTTTTTACCAAGTACGGAGTGATTTTGCACTTGGACAAATAAAAGTTAATTGACCCATTTACTTTTTTGGTTTCTGAAAATAATAAATTAAAATAAATAAAATGTTGCAAATTCTAAACAATTTTGCGTAAGCGATTAGCGCATTAGTCATTCTCTACGGAAATTTTACATGAAAGCATTTCTAATCTAATATCGACCTGGTAGTGATCAACACACTGTTAAGCCAGAGAAACATTATTCTGATGTGTTGTGTTGTGTTTTGACGCTAAAAAACAGACACCTATAATTTTTAATTAGGTTTTTATGGAAGCCGTGTACTTTGCTCTGACGCTATGTGTTGTGTTGTGTTGCAATTTCTTGTATCGCTATGCGAGCCGTCCAGATTTTTGTCAGAGAGCATCAGACCGGTTTTGGCTGTGGTATTAACAGAAAATTAAATGAAATATTGTTAATTAGAAATGTAAAATATCACGAATATTTATTTAATATACTATTTACAATATACAGTTGTCGCGTGGGTGTTAATAAATTCGTTATAAGATCAGTTATTTGCTTTTTGAAAAAATGCTTTAACACGTCGATTTTCTATTTTGGCCGCGGTAGTAAAATTACGTATATAGGTAGTCCACAAATAAACAACAACCATAAACTTTTTTAATAAAAACATCTATATTTATTATACTTTTAAATTTTCCATCGAATTATAGTTATTTTTCTTGTAATAGTACAATTTAATTTAATAACAGACATAATAAAAATTAAAAAAAAAATAAGAACCTAATTCTTCTTACCTACATTTTAGGCTTTATTAAGTTCCCATTTTTTCCACCCCTCCTTAATTATGGGGTCCAAAACAGATAATCATGAAAGACTACTGATAAGAGAGGAGAAAAGCCAACAATTTTCTTGTAGTTTCTTCAGCATCTTTTTTCGAATAAGGCCATATTTTATCAGCTGAAAAAGTATGAATTATTGATTTTTTTTAAATTTGCTTTTTATAAACAATTAGTCCACAACGTGGAAACAATTACAAGGTAATTTGTAATTAAGCAAAAAAAAATTATTTGGTAATTTTTTACCTATTGGGCCTGTCGCCGATTTTATTCAAATTTTGTATAGGGCGGTTTTTGGGGCGCAGATTACGAATATGAAATATGAAAGAATTTTTTGTATGCAACGTTTTGTTGTTTAGAACCTGGGGCTCTATTCCACTATTCATAAGCGCCTTTGTGTTTGCGTTTTATTAGTTTTTCTTTATTTCCTCTACGCTCTTATGAAAACAAAAAGTCTTCGTTCGTGCATAGCCAACTTCACAAATTAGCGCACAACACCGCATTAAAATTTAAAATATGACAGATTTGTCAAAGTCAAGCATACTTTTCATCCTATGCAAACTCATAAATAGTAAAGTTTGATACCCAATTTTGATTTTATTACTAAAGTTAAAACTCATTTAAAAGAATCCAAAGATCTTTGCGGTGTAAACTAGGCTATCAGTCAGTAGGTAGCTAACCCACAATACACCAAAGATATAGGTTAGAAAATTTTATTACCGTTTTATGAAAAATATTAAATTTGTTGAAAATGATGTTTTCCACTGTAAACAACGTATTGAAAATGCTTTGGTTTATTACCTAGTGATAGTTTTCTTTGTCTAAATATGAGGCATCAAGTAAGGTAGAAAAAAGGTGAGTTTAAATGTCTTATATTTATATTTGTTTCCCTTTAAAAATTTTGATATTTTTAGCTTCTAACAGAGATTGCAAGAAACATATAGTCCTTTAATGACAAGGCAACTAACCCAGGAACCCCATAAAATGCATCAAAACTTAAGACCATGTTTAGATAACAGACAAAGAAGGTTCTACAAAAATACCCCATAAAATTTTACCTAAACACTGATTAATAACTTGCCTATTGTTAATTTTAAAATGAGTGCACTTGAATATGAAAAGCTATTATGTCATTGCTCTTTTAAATGGAAGAAAAAAAGCAACTGTGAGTAAAATTTGCATTAAAAGTATACTAATATTTTCATAAAATTATTTCAATTATCCATGA
Organism: Listronotus bonariensis; assembly: GCA_014170235.1. Lineage (NCBI taxonomy): Eukaryota > Metazoa > Arthropoda > Insecta > Coleoptera > Curculionidae > Listronotus > Listronotus bonariensis. The sequence continues at coordinate 18,620 of JACEGR010006849.1, read as the reverse complement.
GATACCGTCCCAGTTTCTATAAAAGATATTCACTTTTACTTTTTGTATTCGTGTCTTTTCTTGCTTTTACCAGTTCACAGCTCGAAAACCCTTACGTAACTAAACCTAACCTAAACCAATGATCTTTTCATAGGAACAATATTCTCTTTTACTTAATGGCTTTTAACCTTTCTTTTATAATTTATATACTCTACAATGTCCTAAGTTAACCCTGCTAATGCTAAAAGTTAAAATAATGCTCATTAAACTCGTATTAATGTTTATAGAAAAACCTACATTTGCTTATTTAAACCTGAAATTTGCATTTTTTTATTTTTAGGTGACTGTCAGATTGTAACATTATTTGTACTATACGGAAAACACTAGAAAGTGTCTGGATTTAATTGGTTTTTTAAGCTGGTGTATTATTTAGGAAATATATTTTATATAAACTGGGAGTATTTTCAAGAGCTTATCTGCAAAAATATTCCAGGACAAAAACTTAGTGTTTATAAAAACTTATTTACTCTAATGTACTTTTTTATGGTAAACCTAAGAATTAAAATAAAGGCAACAAAATATTATTGATTGTTTTTATTATTTTTTACAAATTACAGAAGCTTGGTAATTTATGTGTAAGTCATGTTGGGCATTATTATTTTGATTATCGATCATTTAATATGATTCTTGAACTATTATGCAATTTTGTCTTCTGGCATGGTCCTAAGGGATATTCGTAGTCTTCCAGAGTCCTACAAATAAAATTATTATTATTAAATGAAAAAAGAATACAACTAGCAATAAAAGGTTTTGATAATTTAGGTACTCTTTGTTTAAAATCATGCAGGTAACAAATGTGTTTTGCTATCTTTGGGTACCTATTTATTTCAACTAATAATAATTACCGATATGTACTGACAATTTATAGTAATTCTCTTGAAAGGGAGCAACTATGATTTTGCCCAATATCCAAAACATTCCTATTCTCACTATATTCCCCGTCTTTTTGCACAAAATTCTTAATATAACAGTAAATTAGAACATACTATTTAATCAAGCAGCAAAAAAAAAAAAAAGGTAATTTTCTAGAAAATGGGAGCAACTCCGATTTTGACGAAATTTGTTATACGGGGTTTTTGGGGCGCTGATCACGAATCTGAAAGAATTATTTGGCGGAAACGTTTCGTTCTCGAGATATCCATCATCAAAGTTCAAATTTGAACTAAGCTTATTTTCACTATATTCCCCCTTCTTTTTGCACACAATTCTTGATTTAAAGCTAAAGTGTCACACAATATTTGATTTTCACCTTTTAAAACCCCGTTTTTCTACGTTTTTACATTATTTTTGCATTAAACTGCATAGCTATACTTTGAATCATTTTAATCCCAGTTTGCCATGAAGCCCTATGTGTATGTATGGTTGCCGGATTATCAAAGAAAAGCCACGCAATTTAATACAAAAATTATGTAACAAACGTAGAAAAACAGGGTGTTAAAAGGTGAAAATCAAAATTGTGTGACACTTTAACTTTATATCAAGAATTGTGTGCAAAAAGAAGGGGAATATAGTGAAAATAAAGTTAGTTCAAATATCAACTTTGATGATGGATATCTCGAGAACGAAACGTTTCCGCCAATATTCTTTCGGATTCGTGATCAGCGCCCCAAAACCCCCGTATACAAATTTCGTCAAAATCGGAGTTGTCCCATTTTCTAGAAAATTACCAAAAAAATAACCAGCCCCTTTTTTATTAGTTCTGTGCCCCTGTATATCAAATTTGGTCAAAATCGGGGTTGCTCCAACTTTCGAGACAATTACCCAGTTTGCATAAAAAAGACAAATATTTTTAAAATATTACCTTTTTGAACTAAAAGAAATTTACCATAAATGTTTTTTCTAAATAGGTATGAGTTTACTTTAGTTTACTTACCTTAAGTGATATTTTAATGTAGTTTGCTAATCTCCATTTCCAGTCTTTGTCCTAATCTAACATTCCGTACAAGTACCTAACACTCAATAAAGGCCTTCTTTTAGAAAGTATAAATGGAAGATGGTAAAAAAGTTATATGCAATAACTTGTTAGTTACTTTTCCAAAGCAATAAGTAATTTTTGATAGTTTTTCTTTTCAATCTATATTTTGACAACTCACATATTCATTTTACTCCAAATGAGCTTCAGGCTAACGCTTTTACGCACTTTTTTCGCTTTTGCGCCGACGGAGCTGCAGGAGACGGCTTCACGAACCCTTTTTGGTTATAGGTTATGTGATTTAGAAACTATTTTGCTTACAAATGATTATTCTGGCTGCGGAGGACAATGTTAATTATTTATTTGCTTCTTGTATTTCAATTAAAGTGTATACTTTGTTTTTAATAGCTTAGTTAACTGATTTTTTCAACTTTAATTTCACATTGAAGGAATTTTAGGTTATGTTATGACTTTGAATTTTGTCAGATGTCAGATGGTAATACAGATTTCTGTTTTATGACCGCCTGTTTTAAAAAACAAGTGAAGGTTATTCGTTCGTTAAAAAAAACAGATGAAGGTTATACGCTCCCGGAACGAATACGTTCAGCGAACGAATGAGTTCAATTTAGCAGAATTGAGCCCCTGGGCCCGATCAGTAAAAAAGGACCGGTAATTTTAAAAGAAAATCACTTGTGACAACATACTTACTGTTTAGTTATAAATTACTCCATTACAGATTGTTTTTTTACACTATTAGTTAACACTACATCGGATAAAAACCAAAAAAACAACATTGTATTCGAGTCTCAACGTGCTCACAACTAACCTCAAACTTAGACGCCAAGCGAAAACAACAACCACTTTGACAAAACAGCGCTGTTTTCTTGGCGCGAAATATAAAATATCATATAGTTTAGTTCATACATGGTAAATCAACAGGGCATCTTCATCGGAACTAAATCGGCTTGATGGGCAGAACCCGTAAAGACATTATGTGTATACAGGGTGTTCATTTGAAAACTTCCCACCACGGATTTATCAAAAACCACTGATTAAAAGAAAAAACGCCGAAATACGTCAAAAGGTTTGTCAAGGGGGACAACTGTCTAACCAAAAATTACCTCACCCCTTTTTACCCTCTGCCCCCAGGGTCATCCCCTTAAAAATTTTAAATGGCAAGGGGTATCGAGTAATAGCTTGTTTAAAAGGCCCTTCGAAGTCTTTTATTTTGACGTTTAATTTTTTAAATGGGTCGATTCGTTTTCGAGAAAATTAGAAAAATCTTTGTTTATCTTAATTTGTTCAGATAGAAAACAAAAACATGAAAATATCAGTTTTTATTTCAATAAGTGTTCAAAATGCTGCCCGTTTTGGGCCAAACAATGATATAGGCGATGTTCAAATTCCTGACGGACATTTTCAAAAACATGTTGTGGGATATCATGGCAGCTTTCGGTGATGCGTTGACGAAGTTCATCCAAACTTTCAGGTTAGGGAGTAAACACAATAGATTTCAAATGACCCCATAGAAAAAAGTCTAACGACAAAATATCAGAAGATCTAGCAGGCCATTCTATAGGCCCCCTTCGCCCTATCCATTTATCTGGAAACTCGTCGTCTAGCCATTGCCGAACGGGAAGAACATAGTGAGGAGGAGCGCCGTCTTGCTGGAAATATATTTCAGCCTCATCAAGTATAGGGTTTCCATCCTCATCGATTTGGTTTTCAATGGATTCAGTGATAAGCGGATTGATGGTATTTTCCAACATATCCAAATAAATGTCTCCATTTAAATTTCCATTAATAAATAATGGCCCAATCACTTTATTTCCTAAAATGCCTGCCCATACATTAATTTTTTGAGGGTACTGGGTATGCCCTTCTACAAATGCATGAGGATTTTCATTGCTCCAATATCTACAGTTATGACTATTAACAAATCCATTTAGATAAAATGTGCATTCATCGCTGAAGCAGATATTCTTTACATGAATAGTATTATCATTAATCGCTACAGCCATTTTTCACAAAACTCAACTCGCCTATCGAAATCGTCTTCGGTTAACTCTTGCAATATTTTCATTTTGAATGGATGAAATTTATGAAGTTTGGTAACTGTGTCAACAGAGTTTAATGAAATACCAGTGGCAGCAACAATTTTGCGTATTGAAGTATTAGGATTTATTCCAAAATGACCCAAAACTTCAACTTGAGCTGCTTTATCCAAAATTCGCCGATGTTACGTTTTTTCAGTAAAATGATTTAACTATGAAAAAACCGCAGGCTATAGCAAATATTAACATCTTTGAGCATTTTTCTAAAAACACATTACGTAATTTTAAATAAATTTATTTTACCTGACCACACCGTTTAATTTTTATTCAATACTACTCTATGTGTCTACGTTTACTAAAATATTTACTGCTTTTTAGGACAAGTCGTTATAAATTAAAATGTTATTTTAGTAAAACGGTAAAACTACCGCAATATTCAAGACCATACGTTTAAACTAAAATGTTTATAAAACAAATTTTATTTTAACCTTTATTTTGATCCTAATAAACGACCTTCAAATAACCTTAAATCCAAAACTTAATACTAAAATAAGTATGAGTAGTTATTTCGCAATAATACTAAAAGCGAAACTAGACAAAAATCAATAAGTTTGGTCATTTTAGACACTGACGTTAAATTTTTATTCAAAACCAATACCCCTTTTCATTATAATGCATCATAGTAATATGTTCCTTCTCGTCATATCACGACACAACACAACACAACACAACACAACAGGATACTTCAGATATGTGTGTTTCCGGCTTTATTTCCTTGCATTACACAGCAGCAAAAATTTCCTATGAACCTTTAGAAGTAGCACGAAGTATATATTTTACATTTAATAGCATTTTTTTATTTTCTATAAAACACTGTAATTTTCTATACCCTGGGACTATCATGTTTGACAAGGTATATTCTTTTTACATTTAATTAGATAAAAAACCCATATAATGCAACATTTGTTCAAATAATCATTTTAACCTTTCCGCGAATGTGAAGGGTATCGGCATGATTCATTCCAAGTATCATTTTACCAGCCTGACTGCACTATTTTAATTTGTTTTAAAAATCTGGTATTAACATAATTTTACAGTATTATGCACAAAAGATTATGACGTTCCATAGAGTAGGTCCTTTATTTCTGTTGGAATAATTATATGTATACTCGAAGTAGAGCTAAATAGTCATTAAAAAGTTTTATACAGGGTGATCAAACTTAAGTCGGCACAATTGCTAACTTCTTTATTATTAGAGATACAAAGTCGCTTATAGGTGTTGGTTTGTGGTATTTTTTCGTTGATTAACGTACTGCCGAGAGAAAACAATTTAACATTCGGTTTTTGATTTTTGTGCAAAATGTAGGTACTTGTTTTAAAATATTTTCCCCAAACCCCTCATGGGCGATTTTAGCATTTTTTTGTATACCAAACAATGTCTTCTGATGCACATAAGTGGATCCATTTTTTTAAAAAACAATATTTTTAAAACAATTTTTAACACCCCGTAGTTTAAAAGCTAAGACGTTAAGGATTTATTAATATGTTTTTCATATGAAGTTATTTCCTAATTTTCATGGTAAAATTACCCCTTAAAGCCATTTGGAAGATACAGCGTATTATCATAAATAACCAACATTTAGTCGCTTGGAACAAAATTTAACTCCAATTAGCATTATACAGGGTATATTGTATATTGTGGTAGAAAGTTGAATTATATGTAAAAATTTAAAGTTAAATTAAAAGAGTAAATCATTATGTAATTGTCCTTTTTTTACATTACATATTACAAATTTAAACAAAATATTATTTGGCTTTTCTAAAGTATCCATCAGACATTTCATTTTTAATTTTTTTTTCAGTTTTCTAACAAGTTTTCTAGTAAGTTTTTAGGTAAACTGTTAACCACATTTTTAATAAACTATTTACCACATTTTTGAGACGCAACCATTGGCCCAGTTCTTGTCTGGCGTCTTGTAAAGATTTTATTTTATTTCATTAAAATGATTTCAACCGAGTGCTAATGAACCTTTGTTTATAGATTGAAACCTTTGTATTGTAAGTAACTTAATATTTTATTATTTTATTTCTTTTAAAGTAATAATAAATTTTATTATATTGTGTAAGAGCAGAATAGTGCTTTATAATGTATAAAAGTTTTAATTTTCTTAAAATGTTAAATAAACTTTTTAATTTTATTCTGGAGAAAAGCCAAATAATATATATTTTTTAATTTAATCTCCCAGAAAACAAATAAATCCTGAAATTACACATTACAACTTACATAATGAGCAAGAGGTAGCAAAATGTAAAAGAAAACTTAATAATTTTATTTTCTTTTTAATTCGCTGCCGTCAGCCAACTATTTTTAAAACTGTTAATGCCTAATGTTATAAATTAATAAAAATATTTTTTTATTTTAATTCTTTAACTTTAAATGTTTACATGAAATGTAATTCTATGCAACATTTACTTATACAATTTTGTCTTATTTTTTATTTTATAAAATACTTTAGTCTTGGTTATTTTTATATTTTTAGTTATAACTCTCCCTGTATATTAACAATCGAAGTAAAATGTTGTAATTATCAGTTTTGGATCAAGCGACCAGTTTTTTTTAAAGGATGTTTAAAAATGCCAAAATTTTTGGTCCATTTGTTCTTTTGTAATACCTATCCTAGGATACACTGTATAAGCCATGGCAGAATACAATATCGGCACACCGTGCTCTCCGCACACGGTTTTTAGCTTCCCGTACTTCGAACATACTTTGAAATAGAAACCCAGAAAATTCGATTCGATTCGGTAATTCGAATAGTCTGTTTGGCGTCCGTGCGTCCATCCTCCGGGATGACTGGTACCCGAGAGCGCAAAACATTTGTTCGCCTATATAGTAACTTTTGTTTCTTGCGTATGATTAGAAATGCCAAAAGTTTTTTTTAATTATCTGCAAATAAAATTTACACATTATTTTTATTTAAAACGAAAAAAACAAACATTTTTTAAAAACAGTTAAATTAGGCATTCTTGTTTAACCAATGGTAAATAAATTATTTTTGCACACAAAGTGATATTCTGAACTATATTTACTAATTCGTGTTTTATATATTTTAAATATTTTATTAAAAATTTGCTAAATACCAAGTTTGCTGGGCGGCATTATTCAACATATCGGGCATCTCCGCTCTTTGGTAGGGTCTTAAAAACACATTTTTTTGGTTGTTTTTTACTGAAAACGTTGACACTAGTATATGGAGTTGTCTCAAGAATCCTATAACGTTAAAATATACAGGGTGTTCCATTCAAAAATCGGAAATGGGAGTCATTTCCGGGTAAACTGGAAGTAACCGAAAAGTGAGAAATATGCTAAAACTCTTCTTTTTCCATACAATTTACTTATACCATGTCTAAATTTGATATGTCTACTACTCTACTAATAGATTCGCTGACACCCGGTATAGAACATTTCATTTAAAATAAGCAAGTTAATACGTACTTTGGTGTTGCCCTATAAAGATCGATATAACTTAAATCTAGCGCCTAAATTTAAAAAGTGTTATGGGTAGTTAAAAATTTTTAATAATAAATTATCGTGTATGATCAACTATTAACCTACAAATAAAAAAAAAAACTATAAAAATTAAACCCCACAATTCCAGTTTCCATAAATTTTAAAATTTACATAAAATAATGTATACCACACTTTTTCATATTATACATTCCACTATGCAATTTAAAAAGCAAAACAGTTATTTAAATTTCAAAATGGTATGGGAGAGAAAAAATGTGAAAGGACCATACCAACGCCACCAGCTGATGCAGCCCATTGCCAGAGTCGTGTGGTAAATTGTATATTATTAGGCAGTGGCGGAGATTACAAAGATCAATTGGATGTACTCGAGTTGCTAAACGGTGAAAAGATAGTGACAAAATAATGAATTGACTCTTTGTTCGACCTTCGAGCAGTGCGGTGTGGCGGTTAGAGAAACTGTACGGTCGTTTTTACCTTCGGGGATCGAGCAAAGATTTACGCTAAAACGACAGCATCTTTCTTCTGGAGCATAACGCTGTGAGCGAAGATTCGTAAAAGCTGATGGTATCCTATTTGGTATTGAACACGAGGTATTTCTCAAATGGCGGGAAATAGATGGGCGTGCCATGGGAATTGTCAGTAGTAAAAGTAAATGTTATACATAACACCAGTAGCAGTTCTTGGTTTGACAGTTGTCAATTTATGTATTGCATCGATTTATATATAGAATTTGTTTTTGGGATTTCTGGGAACTACAATCTCTATAATCCAGATTTTTGCCGACGAAGCCCTGAAAAGCATAGTTCGGAAGATAGAGAGCTGGTGAATTGGACCTAAAGGGGCCAGAACCAAGAACAAAAAAATAGAATAAAAGAAATAGACAATTAAGAATTAGGAACTGCTGAGTTGCTAAACAGGAAACAGCTATACAATGAAGAATTAAGGAGGACCAAGAAGTAAGTCAACTCACTTTGTGAGATGCCTTCGGACAAAATAGTAGATATAGTGTCTATTTTATCTTCGACATTAAACTTAGTGCTTATAACTTAAAGTTGAAGATACAATGAAAATTTACCGTAATTTTCAGATTTAATTGGCCATATTTTCTAAACTATAAGAGATAAACATATCAAATGTGGTATTTTCTTAAAGCTCTATAAAAAATCTATGTATTGATAAATTATACAAAGTGCTTTATTAAAAAATATCGGTTTATTTAAATTCACAAAGATATGGATATATCACATGTTGACTTTTTTTAAAGCTCTTATAGGTCTTTCGAATGGTGATATATATAGTGTATTGTAATAAATTTTTAGTTTTTGTAATAAATCAAAACCCGATGCTTAATTGTTTTTCGGTTGGCAGCATGTTAATAAGCGGAAAAAGTACTACAACTTAGCTACTTTAACTGCCTTTGTATCTCCAATAATAAGGAAGTTAGCAATAGTGCCGACTTAATAATGATCACCCTCTTTATACTAATGATTATATTATCAATATAATTACATACTAAAAATATATTAATGTTCAAGTGTTTTGTATGATAAACGATGATATTTAATTTTGTTTGTTACTTTATTTGTTTATAGCACAATTAAATTTGATTTTTTGTACCTATTTAATATTCTACAGGTAGCTTTTCTGTAATTTAGGGTAGCAAATCATTTTTAAAAATTTAAAAAAAACTGCAATTTTATTACAATACAAATGGGTATTTATAATATTAAATGGCTAAGTATTTTTACAAAAGCAAAAACATGTTGCAACATTATTTTGTATGTTGGATTTACAGGGTAACTTATAAAAGGCTTCTTTCAAATTAATATACAAGGTATTTTCTAACTACGGCACGAAACTTTAAAGAATAATTTCCTATGCCATTTTATAAAGAAGAGTTTTTATAAACATAGGTCCGAAGTTGCTTTGTTTCTGAAATACAGGTCGTTAAAATTTTAAAATAAATTGCTATTTTATAAATATCTTAAATACCCTTAAACCAATTTGGTTAAAATTTGGTACGTTTGCTTGATGCAATTAGGCGTTTGTAAAGCTCCAACTAGATTGAGAGAAAATGTACGCCACTGGCTTTTTATGTGTTTTTTTATTTTTTTCTATAAAGCAACTAAAAATACAACTTTCAAGAATCATACTTTTATTTTGTATCTGGCTTCATACCTATTAAGGATATTTATTAAATAGATACCGACTTTTTAAAAAATAATTAATGCTCTGTATCTCACAAACAAAGGAACTTTAAACATACGTTAATAAAAACTTTTTTATAGAATGATTTAAAACATCACCCTTTAAAGTTTCGTACCGTAGGTAGGAAATAACCTGTATCCTAATTAGTCTTTTTAGGCCACCTTGTACACTCAACATACAAATATTTTTGTGGAAATGTATTTTCTTATCAAGCAGCTCTTTTTTAAAGAGGCACTGTTTATTGTAAACTTACAACTTTTAAGAATCATACTTTTTTTGTATCTGGCTTCATACCTATTAAGGATATTTATTAAATAAATATCGACTTTTAAAAAAATAATTAATGTCCCGTATCTCACAAACAAAGCAACTTTAAACATACGTTAATAAAAACTTCTTTTTATAGAATGATTTAAAACATCACCCTTTAAAGTTTCGTACCGTAGGTAGGAAATAACCAGTATCCTAATTAGGAAACAAGTCTTTTTAGGCCACCTTGTACACTCAACATACAAATATTTTTGTGGAAATGTATTTTCTTATCAAGCAGCTCTTTTTTAAAGAGGCACTGTTTTTCGTAAACTTAATAATTAAAAAGTTTTACATTTGGTAAGTGTCATAAGCCATAAGCGGTAGACATTTGTCAACAACCTAATTTTGTCTTTTGAAAGTGGTAGACAATGTAATGTTTTTAATATCACTACTTTTCTGGACTTCCATTGTCCTTTATTTTTAACTGATACCACCGCAAGGTTCTTTAAAGGTGGTATATATTCTTATTTTTTATTAATACTTCTTTCTTGAACTTTCATTGTCTTTTATTTCTAATAAATACACCAAATAGAAAAAATAAAAGACAAAAAAGTGGTTAAACGTAGAAACATTGCAAGCCCGGTACGGACCCGGTATCAACGTACTATCTAGAGGGTACGAGAAGACTTAGACCAAGGTTAAAAAGAGGAGTCAATTAAAAATACCGGGTGTCAACAAATTTATTACACAAGCCATAACTCTACTAGAGTATTAGACATATTAAAATGATACTAAGTATAGGTAAATAGTATAAGAAGGGAAGAGTAGTCGCATATTTTTTGTTTTCCAGTCCCTTCCAATTTAACCGGTAATAGTGATTGTTTAGATAAAACAACCACCCAAAAATTTTATTTTTCATTGAATATCTGACAAACAGGCATCTACAAAAAATTGGTTATTTTCTTTTAAAATATCAAAATAAATTTTATTTATTGTTTAAAAATTTATAATGTTTAAAAGTTTTTTTTTTTTAAATTTATCATGCTAAAAAATGCAAAACGTTTAATTATTTACACTTGGCAAATAGCAGAAAATACTATTAAAATAAAAACGGTTTACTAACATAGGCGCAATTAGGGGCTAGGGGCTTAACCCCCAAGACGGAGATTAGCCCCCGCCAAAATTGTTGAACATTTAAAGTATATTAGTGTTTTTCGCAAAAATACTTTATAAGTAAGGAGCTAAGGCCCCCCTTCCCCAAAAAAAAAAGAAACTAGTTGCGCCACTATTTGCTTAGATATATTTTTTATATTATTTGGTTTAAGAAGTTTCATAAATATAAGAAATGCTTAAAATTAAACTAATATTAAATGTGTGTTATACAAATTATATCATATTACATTACAAGTGTGGAAACTAACAGATTTCACACGTGTGTGAGTATTGTTGCACGATGCGTCAGCCGAAAGCGACAAACCCACGAGTGTAAGAAAGCCATTTTCACACAAGTAAAGTACACTTTTTTCCTACGACCGCAAATTATTCTTTAAACACTCAATTTTAGGATTATTTGTCTTCACAGAAAAAATAAGAAAACAATTAAAAACTTTGCAACACTATTGTGATATATACTTGTCCTCACTGCGGTATATTATAGTGTTTGACAATATTTTTATATTGAAATTTACCTACCTAAACTTTGTGTCAGAGGAGGTAAATGTTTTGTTATACCTTGTTTTCCTCTCTTTATACCGTTTAAACCAAGAGGGACAAAAAAAATACGTTATTGACGTAAGTCTGAGAGAAATCGTTAGTTATCAATCAAATGCCGTAATCATTGTTTAATATTTTACACATCTTAAATATGTTTACTAATTTTTATGAAAAAGTTAAGTAAATAGAAAAATATAAGTGTTTAGAACCTACCTATGTTTTAAACTAACTGACTATCTAGACCTATTTTCCTGTACTCCGAACTTGTAATTAACCTGCAACTTTGTGAACGTAAATTATTCGTTCTTTAAAAAATTGTGAATTGTAAGTGCTGTTTTGTGATTTTAATATACGATTACTGTAATGTCTCAGGATTTTTAATATACAGGGTAGGCCAAATTAAACTTGCACACTTTTTAACTTATAATAACTTTTTATCTGTTGCGCCTATCTTTTTATTTTTAAATGGATAAAAGGTAAATATGTTTTTCTAGGTTTGCCAATTTAGTCGAATAAATTTAGACAGGACTGGAGTTGCGGGACTTTTTCAAAATACTGTATTCACCCTTGTTGCAACAGAAATCTAATTTAGCTACAATTAGACTTATTTGTTTTTCTTGTAGACAAACTATAGGAAATAATTTAGTTAAAGCGATGCAATAATGCTTCAGCATGCATTTCTCTCGATTTTAAAAAATAACTTTTTTAGTGTCCTTTAAAAATAGAAAATGTGAGGCTACCATGGTTAATATGTTTGATGCTGGCCAAACTAAACAGTAAATTATTAAAAAATAAACATATTAGTCAATTGTAGATAATTTATTTTTCCAACAAAATTTAATGCATCATTTTGAAAAAAGTCCCGTTAAAATCTATTTGAGGAAAGCTAGCAAACCTAGAGAAAACATATTTACATATTAGCCCCTCAAAAATTAAAAAGATGTGCGCAACAGATATAAAGGTTATATTAGTTAAAACGTGCATGTGCAAGTTTAATTTGGCCCACACTGTAGGTCGCTATTATTAAATATGCCTCAACGATAAACAGAAGCCGAACAAGTTCCTATTTTGATTCCTGATAATACTTCCCATAGGTTTAAAGTTTTATAAATTAAATAAGGTAGTTAAATGAATATTCTAACGTAGGTCTAAAAAAGTCTTTTTTTTGACGTGACAACGTCTTATATTTCGATGGACCCGGGTGCACGCACCAAAACACATGACTCAAGTGCCGTTACCTCGCGCGTTCCATTTAAGGCTTGAAATGCAAGCCAGAGCGCAGAACGAGCGACAAGAGGACAATCTCCGCGTCGTTCGACATCTGTTTCTGTCCTACTTGAGTGAGCGTGCAGTGGTGTTAATGGTTTATAGCAACGATAACTGCGGCGAAAAAGATATTGATTCTTTCGACGTTGTCACGTTCAACTATCGTCGGTGAACCGACTTTGCAGACAAGTGACTTTTTTTTGTTTAATATGTGTCAAATACACGACCTGTCCCAATCTGGATATGACGTCAGGTAATGTGACGAAACATTTACTTCCTCTAAAAACAGCATTCTATAACAATCATCATTTTAGGAAGTATTAAGTTCTTCATTTAAAAATCTATTGCTTGGTTTTTTAATATAATTTAAATTAACAGCCTATTAATTCCATTTTTTTAATATATGACAGCGATGACGGCTTTTTTTGTTTTGGCTGACGTAAGGCATGTATACAATCGTTAAAAATGACATCGTCATAACATATACCACACTAGTGTTGTAAGGTACTTTGCAACACTAGTGTGACATAGGGCATTCCCTATAGATGAAAACAGTGTGGTATTTGCTATTTTCACATGTGGTCAAAGGAAAAAGAGATTTTTTAATGAAAATTTATTACAAAATTTAAAAAAATTGTCACATTTTCTTAGTAGCAAAGTCGACCATTAAAAAATCTACGACAGTGACAAAACCGTTGAATATATAATAATTGTTGTCCGCTGAAGGTTATTTTAAATAATAAAAAGAAAAAATGTGAAAGGACCACAAACGTTATAGCTAGTTTACATTTATTTACTGGTATATTAAATACTATTTACATTTTTTATAGGGTCAGGTGTTCTGAACTTTAATTTGATCTTGAAATAGGATAATTATTACTTTCTGGGTTTTGAAATGCAACAATAATATTTTTGTATAAAACCAATTAACAAGATATCACTTTTTACACTTCCTATACTATGTATAAAAATATTTTACTGTTTTTGTTTTTGTAATAAGTTTGGTTTTAGTATTTGCTAATAACTTTCCTAATCTCATCTAAAATCTCAATCCTAGTTGCACACGTGTTTAAGGCTTGCAAACATGGGTGAGTTTTTGTGTAAAACGTAGAGGAATATGGACTTTCCATAAAAAGCATTGAATTTGACACAGGGGCTGTTTAAGTATTACGTAAGCACCATAAGAGGGTGGGGGTTTTGGTTTTGCTTCTTTTTGATGACATGGGAAAGAGGGGTCTAGATTGGGATTACGTCAGCAGCAGCTTTTTACTGGTTTATACATATGGTAACCCACCCACACAATGGGCGCATTTAAAAGTACTCAGCAGTTGGGTAAGCAGAGTGTCAAAATTGTCAAATTAAACCAATAGGGTGGCTTTATTTTGATAGCTTTGGTTTTGCTTCTTTTTGATGACATGGGGGTGGGGGGTCTAGATTGGGATTACGTCAGCAGCAGCTTTTACTGGTTTATACATATGGTAACCCACCCACACAATGGGCGCATTTAAAAGTACTCAGCAGTTGGGTAAGCAGAGTGTCAAAATTGTCAAATTAAACCAATAGGGTGGCTTTATTTTGATAGCTTTGACAATCCGCTTAACCCGCGGTTAAGCGGTTGAGTACGCCTGACTGCTCCCACGCTTCCAAATAATACACCTTTTCGGTGATTTCCACAAATAATAAATACATTAAGGTACTCGCTTAGAATCGAGTATGGGAATTACGGCGCAAAATGTCAAAATGTAGTTTCAGATAGATAAATTCAAGTAATCCAAGTTATAACAAAATTTTTTTTAAGTTTTAAAAAATCTTATGCAAATACAAAAGTACAAGATGTAGTTAGTAAACAAAGTGTGCCGTAAATTTAAATTACAAGCAAAGTGTTTTAGTTTGGACCGCGTCAAATTTAAATCGTTTACCAGCTATTGCTCAAGGTATCCCCAAGAATATTTACTCTGCGAGATGGAAACACTGACTTTTTACGACAGATTTATTTCTCATAGTTGACTCTGTCGACTGGTCAAAATAATAAACTATGTTATTTTTTTTGTATTTCTGTATTAAAATGGCTTGATGTAAACAATTATATACAAACCAAAAATTTGAAGAACGTTTGTTTTTTCGTAATATTAATTAATATTGTAATATTTGTACCTTGTTCTATGTTGAATACGGTCAGTAAAGTTTGTTTAAATGAATATTTTTGTGCATTAAAGTTCTCTATTATAAGCTTATTTTCTTATTTCTAGAATTATAACTGCTACTCATAAAACAATAATAAAGACAAAATACATAAAAAAATGCATATACAAATGTTTACGTAAGCATGGAGAGGGGTTAGGCTTTGCTTACTTTTGATGACATGGGGGAGGCGGGGTTATCAATTATAATAAATCTGCTTACGTAATATATGAATGGCCCCACTAAGTTTAGATTACTTTGTGTTTCGTTCAAAAATATCATGACTTACTAGACATTTAAAAATAAACCTTATTTGTCTCAAATTTTCTTTTCTTTGTCGATAAGTTAATATTTTAAATAGAAAAAGTTAAAATGAAAAACGTGTAGATAATTATATTCTTAATTGAAAAGTAAAATCGAATATTTAATATAGTATTAGATTTTGAGCTTCGATATAAATTTGCATTTTTTCATAATGGAAATCATAGGCTTTATTTTGATGGCTATGTCATTTATCCCTAAAAATTGAACTAGTTTCGCTAAAATAAAACAAGTTTGAACATATGTTTATAAAACCTTTTTTATTAAAAGACATAGAAAATCGCCATCTTCAGCTTTGTACCGTAGTAAGGAAACACCCTGTATACAGAGTGATCATTCCTTATTATTGAAAATACGAAGTCGGCTAAATAAGTAAAGTTTTGGTACTTTTTGCCCTGAGTAACGAAAAACAATTAAACATCGACTTTTCGATTGATTACAAAAAATGTACTTTTGCTAAATGGAATACCCTTGTATATTATGTCACAATTCGAAAGATACATCAAAGAGCTTTAAAAAAGAAAAACATGTTATAAATCCAATTTTTAATAGTTTTGGAAATATGACCATCCTCGGGATTTTTTAAATGGAACGCTCTGTGTATTACATCACTATTAAATAAATATTTTACAGAACTCTAAGAAAATACCACATTTGATCGCTATTCTATCTCTTATAGTTTAAAAAATATGGCTAATTAAGTCTGAAAATTAGGTTAAATTTTCATTATATCTTCAGATCTAAGCTATAAGCACTAAGTTCAGTGTCAAAGATAAACTAGTCAAAAAGTGGGAAAATTAACTGTAAAATGTGTTTGCATTAACGGGGAAAACTTTAGTATTCGCACATTAAAGGAGCATTTGCTTTTTAATTTTGTAAATTTGCAGACAGGTGTAATTAACCGTTAGTAATACGGCGTCTTCCATATCTCTAAAAACCAACACTAAATACCGTATGCGGTATTTAAATAGCGCCTTACGTAAATAACGAACGTAGGCGGTAACCAAAGTACCCATAACTCTCTAATAAATGGGCTCATTCAGAATCGAAGATCAAAATTAAGGTTTTTACCGAAATAAAAGAGGTACTACTAGTGTTTTTCTGGATTAAAGTAAAAATGACAATCACGTTTAATTTGATTGGTTGAAAGAGCTACAGACGGTCATGCACAACTGTCACATTGGAAGGTCATGGTTTTTCTGGTTAGTTATTTTCGCTTTAAACCAATCAAATTACACGTGCTTGTGTGTTTACTGAAGTCTGTGTTATTAAGTGTATGTTTACTTATTTATTAGTAATGATAATAAACTAAAAAGCGAAAAATAAACCCTTAAAAAAATTAAACCGACTTCAAAACAATAATAGAACTCACTTAAAAGTAGTTAATTTAAAAAAAAGTCGGGTAATAACATTTGTGCTAGACTACTTCATGTTAATAAACTAAATAAACAAAAGCTTATTATACTTTAATACCAGAATATGGTATTACCCGACTTTTTTAAATTATTTTTTACTTTTTAATGCGTTTTATTATTGATTTAAAGTCGGCTTATTTTTTAACTGTTTATTTATATTTATGCATATTTCCTGAATAAAATATACTCTTTTTTTCTTAAAACTGTATATTTTCGATGTATTTTTTCTGAAATAAATAATTTAGTCCAGAAGTTATAAATTTAAATTAAAAAAGGTATTATTGCCATTTAATCTTAAAATATATTCTTTTCAGCAAAGGCAAAAAATTAAAAATTATTTATGAACATATATCATACTTTAACGATCAGTGCAATATTTGCGTCAGATAAGTGATATGATATATCACCAATCGTGTGTTGTGAAAAGTGGTTTTCGCTTGATTTATTTCCTATTTTGTTGGATGTTTTTATTTTAAATTAAATTACACACGAAATAAATACTTTTGTCCAGGTAACCGCAATAGTTGGATTAATAATTTGAATAATAAATATGTTAGGTTATTATATAAAGGTCTTAATAAGCAGCATAAAAAAATCACTTATAATATTAATAAGTAAAATAGTTGCCTATTAAAAAAATGCATATTCTGTAACAAAAAAACCCACTTAACAGTTGTTACAGAATGTTGTTAATAAAATTTAAAGATAGATTCTACACCAAAAAATATACGAAAAGTTTTTTAAACTTTTTTAAATAACGGTTTTTATTAAAATCCTAATTATTTCCTATCCGATGTTAATAAAGTATAAAAGTGTTATATGTAGCATTAAAGGGTCCACTTGGATCTAACTTAATTACATTCACATGGTCCAGTGGCGTCAAAGGCAGTACCTAAAGAAATATTTTTAACAAGAAAAAGTGTACTTCACTGACTTAAAACGTAATTAATTAGGAACTTACATTACATTTTTTTCTTTTGCGCTGTTATCCGCTTCTAAACGATTTTAAGTGTGCTTTCTATTATTTCTAAATCAACCTATAAACAAAATGACTTTCGCACTATACGTTTATGTTTGCAGGCATTTAATTTTTCGTTTCAAAATGACGCCATGTCGGTTTGACATTTACATCTGTCATTTCTTGTCTAAAATGTGGGCTATTGTTTACTAAAGTCCTCAAATTTTTATGAAAAATTACCAAACAATTCAAAAGTTAGGAGAGTGGGTCCTGACTTTTGACAAGCACTGTATATTTTTGACGTGGTCCTCCTTCTATACAATAATACATTTTTACATATTTTCGTCAAGTAGAAAGTGAAGTGAAAAGTGAATATGGTGCAAATTTTTTAATTTTCTTTTGTTTTTTCAAGTTGGAAAAAATGTTAATGCTACACAGTTACTTGTAGTTGATCTGTATAATTTAAGTAAATACCTTATGACGTTATCACGTAAATTCATGGAACGTAAACCGACTTTAGAGACAACCAATTTTTTTCTTACAGGGATAAAGTGATTTTACGCTTGGACAAATAAAGGATAATTAAAAAAAAGTAATCGAAAAATTAATTAATTCACAAATTCTTAAGTACTTAGAAAAACACAAAATTTTGCATGACAGGCAGTATGGATTTCGCCACAAAAGATCTACAGCAGATCTTCTTTCCTTCGTATCACACTGTTGGAATAAGTCTCTTGAGTTTCTAGGTGAGTGTCAGATCGTTGCTCTT
>JACEGR010006848.1:0-56049 GCA_014170235.1 Listronotus bonariensis | reverse complement strand
AATCTTTATTTCAAAATTACACTAAAGCTTACATAAAATGAAATAGTGTCAAAATAAAAAGAAAGAAAACAAAACCAAATTAGCTTAATTGTTAGTAATTTTCAAAAAGTATTCGTTCAAGTTATAAGGTTCAATATCCACTAATATTTTAAACACAGTTTTTTAAATTTACTTAAATTGTCTATTTGTTTTATGCGAATAGGTAAACTATTATAAAAACGTATACAATTATAATATGCACCATTCTCATACATCGTTAATCGGTGTCTCGGAAAGCTATAGTTTAATGTTCGTGTGTTATAAACAGTTTGAGACTCACTACTTCTAAATAAAGATATGTTTTTACGAAAAACAATATACACTCCTGTATATAAACTGCAGCGACGGTGAGAAGACCATTTTCTTTAAATTTATTTCTACAGCTTTCTCTAAATTTAAGTCCTAGGATCGTTCTTAAAGCCCTCTTTTGACAGACAAATAGCCTTTCCACATCACCACAGCTACCATACAGAATAATACCGTATCTAATATGAGATTCAAAGTTAGCATAATAGATCATCTTTTTGTCTCAAAATCAACATATTTCATAATATTCTAAAAGTGTAACATACCTTACTTAACTTATTTACTACAAATTCGACATGTTGATGCCACGATAGGTTGCAATCCAATACCATCCCCAAAACCGAGCAGTTTGCTCTAAATTTACATTTGTATTATTAAAACTTATTGTGTCAGGATTCTGTAGTCTAGATTGCTTTGTTTTTAAATAAAATTAAGTTAGTTTTTTTCGTTGTTTAAAAATTAATTTATTCTTTGTAAACCACAGAGCTGCTTTGGCCATTATCAATTTAGACTTTTCGATGAGGGCCGGTAAACCTAAGGCAGTTACCAAAAAGTTAGTGTCATCAGCGTAATTTGTAATTGTACAGTTTGTATTGAATGAATACAATTCGGTTATGTCATTTATATATATTACAAATAATAGAGGCCCTAAAACACTTCCTGTGGTACACCTGATTTTACTTCAGTCTGTCCTGAAGTGACTCTATTCGGACCTTTACCCAACACCACCCTTTGATACCTCCGAGAAAGATATGAAGTGATCCACTTTAAAGCAGTTCCTCTAATACCATACAACTCAATTTTTCAAGTAAAATACTGGAATCTAAAGTATCGTAAGCTTTTGATAGGTCAAGGAACAACCCTAAAGGGATCCCTCCATCTTCAAGAGCCCTCAATATATCCTCACTAAACTGAAATGTTGCCGTAAGTGTTGACCTGCCCTTTAAATATGCGTGCTGAATCTTATTTATTATATTATGTTCTAGCATAAAATCCATTATGCGATCACTCATTATGCCCTCAAGAATTTTTGAAAAAGATGGTAATAAACTAATTGGCCGGTAATTCTCAAGTTTTGACTCGTCACCCTTTTAAAAACTGGAACTATGAGAGCCATCTTTAGTCTATCTGGGAATATGCCGAATTTGAGAGAATTATTAAATATATGAACAATTGGTTTAATAATTACTGAAATTACATACTTAATTATTGAGGTTGAGATTTCATCATATCCGCTACTAAACTTATTTTTAAGCTTTTAACTTTATTAAATATTTCTTTCGAGTCTACAGGTTTAATGGAGATGGTACTATTATTACGCTGAATAGACGAAGTAAAAGGAATGTTATCCAATTTTCTAGGAGATCAGTAGTGGACTTACAAAAAAGTTACTGAAATTGTTTGCTATGTTAGCTCTATCTCCCTCAACTTTAATATCAGTGTTGGTAACTTTTCCCTTTACCTCATTAACAATGGCCCATGCACATTTTGTTTGTTATCTGATAGCCTAAGACGATTTGCATAGTATCTTTTTCTACAATTTACCAAAAGATTATCATATTCTTTTTTCTTAACAATGTACATATTCTTATATCTATTGGATACATTTTTAAGGACATAAAGAACATCCAGTTGTCTTTTGCACTCCTTTACCTCTGGATCATTTTGTCGATATTTTTGATTTATTTTAAATTTTTTACAGGAACTTTTTAACTGGAAAACAGTCGTTAAAGTCTGCTAAGAAAAATTTCATAAATATATCCCATTGCTCATTTACTTGAACATTATTAAGTCTATATATAGCTTCCCAGTTTCTGGCTAAAAGTTTATTTTTAAATTTTTTCTTATTTACAGCATTAAAGCTTCGTTTTTCTACAAAATTAGCGGTTTTGTTTTCCAAGTAAATGGACAATTTTTGCGCAGTGTGATCAGATATATGAGAGTGCAAGACCTGGAGAGATATAATCGCCATTAAAATCTGTTAAAATATTGTCAATACATGTGCTACTGTTATGTGTTATTCTTGTAGGTGATTTGATAACGTGTTTTACATTAAATGAAGCAATAATTGCTAACAGATCTGAAACTTTTTATTGGACGCTAAAAAGTCAAGATTAAAATCACCTGCAACAATAGTAACACTGTTGTCATCTATGCATAACGACAACACTTCCTCAATTTTATTAAAAAATTGATTTATATCGCCACTGGGCGGTCTATATATACAAACTATAATAATTTTTTTATTTTTTACCAAAAAGTCACAGCCACAACACTCAAAGATGCCTTCCACACTAATGGAGTTTATGTCCTTTCTACTTTTGCACCGAATATTGTTATTTACATAAATTGCACTTCCCCCATGTGTGTTCTCGTTTTCCCTGCAGAAACTGCTAACCAGCTTATAGCCCTCTATCCCATAATTAGCTAATTGTGTAGTTGTTTTCCAATGCTCTGTTATACAAAAAGCGTGACAGTTTGGATGTTCGCCAAGCAGATCTTCAACTAAGTTGACACTGTTTCCAATTGATTGTACATTTTGATGAATTATAGTTATGTTTTCATTCTTGTCTGTCTTGGGTACACTTATTATGGTATCGGGTATATCTTTAATTTGCTTACTTAAGCTAAAAAAGATGATGATGTTTCTTCGTAGTTTACATTTAACCTTGCTCTATCTAATTTTCGTTTATAAGTTGGGCATAGGGGTCTCGTGCTGAATGACACCTTTCTTTGAATCCCATCAACCGGCAATTTGGACAATCCATTTCTACTACTACACAGTCCTTACTGAAATGTTCACCACCACACTTATGACAGCATTCTTTATTGCTACAGTATTTGGCTACATGTCCAAAACCGCAGCATTTAAAACACATAGTAAGGGCAAATATTCTTTTACATAAATCGTGACAAGATCAAAATTTATTTTTTCCCTTTTAGGAAACACTTTGCTATTTTTGGAGGTGCTCTTAAAACCCAGTTTTCCTTGTTAGGATTTCTACAAGTTTTCTTGGTTATGACTTCTATTTGGGTGGCTTCAGTAGTAAACCGCTATGTTTAAAACTATAAATCCTGAAATTTTGTAGCGATTTGGCAACGCTGTGCGTTCTTGTTAACGTTTCTCTGACATCCCTTTAATGTAGAATACCGTTTACAAAATTTCACTTGGCTTTTTCTTGAAACTAACATTTTGTCTATGGGTATCTTATTCAGGAGAATCCCTCAATTACGGTGAGTGTTCTATTAAAATATCTCGAAAACTAATAGTGGTATATATATTTTTTTATTTTGGCGCGTCTCTGGCACAGTTCGATGCTTTCAATTAAGTTTCTGTGTGTTGAACACTGGCAGGTAAAAATAAGACAATGAACGCCTGCAATTAAACCCTTCTTGATGTGATGACCCTTCGGTCTCGCTTTGTTGTTGCTCTAGACTGTCGTAAGCAAGTGCTGCAAGTCATACAAGTGTGCAAAGAGTTAGTGTTAAACGTGTTGCACACTTTACTTTTCTACGACAGCGGAAAATAAGGATTATAATGTGATTTTTATTATTTTTATTATTTTTATTCTTTTAACTTTTGACAGGACTGTGTGAAAATTTTTAATACTCCGTGTGAAAAGTTTTTCAACGGATATGTCAAAACTAAATGACAGAAAATAAAATATTTTGGACTGGTTGACATGGGAAAAATTTTTACGCAGTAGTATCATACATCATGTGAAATTATAAATAGATTTTCAGATCCTGTTTGACGTGCGTTTTTAGACACTTTTTATAGCAGTCGTAGAAAATAATCATTTTAATTGTAAGAGATGACGTTTGAAGACTCAAAAATAATTATTAATAATTAATTAATCCCCATTTATTTGGGATAAATTATGAAGAGAACCAACTTTAACCAATATTGAGAACATTTTAAGAAATATTATTACAGGGTGTTAAAGAAGTAAAATTAAAAATAAAGCGGAGAAAACTGAAAAAGAAATAGAAACCCCATATTTTATATTTTTTTGTAAGTAGGGACTAAAATTATTTCGAAATTTGCCTGTGTTTTCTAGTATCTACCTAATAACAGAAAACAAAATTTAGGTAGTTAGTTAACTCTGAGTAAAATAAATAATAGTTTAAAAAACTAAAAAACACGCTTTTATATGCAACCGAACTAAAAATTAGAAAATATTTTTTCATTACAAAGAGTTTGTCACTTCAGAATAAAAGCGTGGGGTGCTTAATATATTAAATGTTATAATATTTTTTTTTTGAAATACAAAGCAATATAGCACCCCACGCTTTTATTCTGAAGTGACAAACTCTTTGTAATGAAAAATTCGTTCGGTTGCATATAAAAGCGTGTTTTTGAGTTTTTAAACTATTATTTCTTTTTCATTTTTAGTTCGATATATCAATTAGTTTTCTGCGGTCATGTGATATTGAAATGTTTCACGAACTATTTCGTAATTTAATCATTTCATTTAAAGCTTCACTGTTGCATGGGGTTTCAGAACGCAACTACTCCGAACAAGTTTCTGTCAGCCTTATGCTGAGAGTACGTCCAGAAACTGCATGCATGCGCAGATCGCGCACTAGCTCTTTCTCGGTTACTCTCCTACGAAAAATCTATAAAGGAATTTATTTATCCTGGCGATCCTAATCAGGATAACGGGATATTGTTTGCAGATTATTGCATTGTCATGGGTCCTTGATACGTGTGCAAAGTTTCAAAGAAATAGAATAGCTGGAAGTTGGTAAAAATTAGGCTCAAAGATTCCGTTACATAGATAGATAGATAGATAGATAGATACAACCCAAGCTAATAACAGCGTGTTAAAAACTTCAAATCTGCAGCAAAATCACCTATATAATATTTATTGTTAAAGAGTTTTTTAATATACAACCTTGCACAAACTTGGTCATATTTTTAATGCTGAACAAGAAAAAATATAAAATTCGGTCTCTATTTGAAAATAAAATGGTATTTGGTAGTTTTCTTAATTTTAATCTTACATATTATTTTTTAAATACCCTTTATCAACATTCTTTAAAATTATAATGTTATGAAAAACCAGTTATCTTTGTATTGCGACCCAAAAATTATGACCAATAGTTTATTTTTAATTTACGAAATGATTTTTTGTTATAAATAACCGAGATAATAGCCGACATGTGTAATTTTGTTACTACAATTTGATTTATCAAAGACAAAAAATAAATAATAGTTTAAAAAACTAAAAAACACGCTTTTATATGCAACCGAACTAAAAATTAGAAAATAATTTTTCATTACAAAGAGTTTGTCACTTCAGAGTAAAAGCGTGGGGTGCTTAATATATTAAATGTTATAATTATTCTATTTGCAAATATCTATGAGGGAAAAGTTATGAAAAAATAGTAAAATGCACACCACGCTTTTTACTCTGAAGTGACAAACTCTTTGTTTTGAAAAATTATTTTCTAATTTTTAGTTCGGTTGTATATAAAGCGTGTTTTTAGTTTTTTAAACTATTATTTATTTTCATTTTTTAGTTCGATATATCAATTAGTTTTTTAAAAATAAATGCTCCAGTTTATTCACTAAAAAATTCCTTCGCCATTTTGTCAAAGAGTAGTATTAGGACACAGAGGATCTGTAAAGGAATTTATTTATCCTGGCGGTCCTAATCAGGATAACGGGATACTGTTTTTAAATTATTGCATTGTCATCGGTCCTTGATACGTGTGCAAAGTTTCAAAGAAATTGAATCGCTGGAAGTTGGTAAAAATTAGGCTCAAAGATTCCGTTACATAGATAGATAGTTACAACCCAAGCTAATAAAAGCGTGTTAAAAATTAAGTAAATTCTTGACCAGCAAAAAGCTTATACAGTGCATAATAATTAAAACGAGCAACCCCTTATAATTTGGTTATTTATACACATAAATCCTGAAATATGTCAATTTTTATTTTCGGGGGACACATTATTGTGTCAAAATTTGCTTATTCAATGTTATCCCCCCACCAACACAAACGTCAAAGGTTTAAACGGGAAAGGGGTCAATTGGTACATCATTTAAAAGCTCCTGACAAGTACTTTATAACCCTAGAATATAAAGTCAATATCTTCACCTATTACAAAATGGCAAAACTTTAAATATTACCCAAATACCTGATTGGAAACTTGTATTTCCAGAAACTAATAAAGTTAGATGTTCTTAATGTGGAATTTTTTAAAGCTCTTTTAAAAATCTTTTTAATGGTAATACTAGTAATAATATACAGGGTAGGATAAAAAGTGTATTTTTTTTAATGAAACACTCTGTATAATATATTAAAAATAAAAAGAGCTTTAAGAAAATATCACATTAAGTACATCTTTATTAGTTTCGAAAATATGGCCATCCCAATCAAGTATTTGGGTAATTTTACAAAGTACCGCCATTTTGTAGTAGGTGAAGATATTGACTTTATATTGTAAGGTTATAAAGTACTCGTCAAGAGCTTTAAAATGATGTACCACTTGACCCCCTTTCCCTTTAAACTTGTTGACGTTTGTGTTGGTGGGGGCAGGGGAACACCTTGATTAAGTAAATTTTGACACAAAATGTGTCCCCCAAAAATAAAATCTGACGTATTTTAGGATTTTTTTATAATTATCACTAACATTTAACAGATCGGAATGTAAAAAAAATTCAAACAGCAAATATTTGTGATTTTTGTTGTTGTTTTTTAAAACAATATCTTCAGAAGAGTACAAAACAATCCCAACAATGCAGAGACTCAACCACATTGGCCTCTCCTTCAAAGTCTGATACTAATAAAATGTTAAGACAGAAGATTATTTTTTAAATAATTTAACGGTCGTGCATATTGTTCCAAATCACCTCGTATAAAAACACTTGTCTTCGTTTTTATACCTTTATTAACAATGAAACGTAACTATGGTTACAACAACGACAAAATGTTCACTTGTCAATGTCTCGAAGTTTACAGTACAAAAGTCAAATCTATACTACTCAAATCGGAAGTTTTCATCGCCCTTTTATAGTGTGGTGGAAAAATGAAAAAAGGTTTAAAATTTTGAAGAAATATGGCGAAAATTCCATATTACAGGATGGCATAAAAGTTCTCAATGGCTAATTCGGGCGTTTTCGGAAACCTTCGAAAGTAATGAAAAAACTTGGAAAATCTAAGGTAAATTATTCAAATAAATTATTAGACTAAATTAAAAGGTCCTAACTTTATACAATCCTATAAACTAAAAACACTTATTTTTAATGTCCGTAACAGTATTTAAGGAAATCCTTATGGCTTTTAAAAGTCAGTTGTAACCACTGCCCTTAATGGTAGTGTTACAAAACAATATTTTCATTGTATTGACACAATAATATTCTTAATATAACAAAATTTAAACCAAAATGTAATTAATGGAATATGGCTACAAGTACAATCTTGCTAAATTTTGAAGTAATTAATAGTAACTCCAACATTTTTACATACGTCACAAAACAACGTTAAAAAATTAGGTGACGGTCATGTGAAATTAATCTATTTTTTAAATTATCTAAAAAACCGCTGGTTTTATTATTAGTTTAATATAAGATTTACTAATGGGTATATTATTGCTAAATATGAATTGCATAAACAAACAAATTAAATTTTAACACAAAACTTGTTAATGCTATGGACGGTCATGTAACAAGAAAAAATACGAAAATGTTGTACTTACTCAGCTTTTAGAAAATAAAACGTAAAATACATAAAACACAAATAAAACATCCAAAATCAACTACGACGTCATTTATATCGTCTGTTGGGTAGTTGACAAGCTACAGAATGCCCTCTATTCACCGCAATAAACGATTAAAGTGTATGTGACGGTCAGGTTAATCAAAGGTAGAGACAAGGTTCTAATAATTTTATTATGCTTTAAAAAAGCGATACCAGGAAAATTAAACTTTTTGGTAGAAAAAGATTCAATTTTAAGTACAGTGTGTTAAGACGCACTATAGGTTGTTACACAAATTGTTAAAGTCCTAAAATACTATTTTTTTCGAATGAGACATGTGACGGTCATGAGAATAATTAGATATAACTTCTAAAATTAAAATCTACTATCGATAATAAAGCTTTAATAACCCTACATTTTGTTAACTGTTTAAATTTGTTTAAATAGTTATAATAAATAAAGAAACAATACTTTGATATTAATTTAAATATTATCTAGAGACATAACATATTAAAAGTTACTGAAAACCACCCATATAACAATCAAAAAACATAATTTTATGCAAGTTGTGTGTAGTTCTACACTAAATTGTACCAAAAATAAGAATTCTTGTTTGCTATTCGAATTAAAACGAATTTCTGTTTACGAAAACAGAAAAATATATAACAGCTCTTCTAAATTCAACTTGAAAATAACGTACTCGTAATATTTCACTTCACTTGATTGTGAATAATATTTTAAAAGTCTTTATGTATATCCCTATAAAGAAGTCGTTCGCACTGCATTATGAACATTGAAATATACCGAGTACTCATAAATTCATGAGACAACTGTTTACCTCGCTCGACGAGCATAACATAACTTCTGCTTATTTTATATGTTAAACTAATGTTTACAAAAAAACAAGGCAGGTTACCGGATGCAACAAATTACGTACTTGACAAATGCAAACATAAAATATAATAAATTTTATAAGGTAATTGTCTTCTTGCAGATGTACAATTGAGCATTTTAAAATTTGGAAACTACCTGTGGGTGATTGGTATTTCTTTTTAGTCTGTAAAGCAGATTAACTTTATTCAAAGAAAGAAAGTAGTTTTTTTATCTTTTTTACGTTTTTATAACACACTTCATTGAGTTCTGTAACACACCATAGACGTTTAGGTCTCGGTACGCTCACGGTTCAGTTAAATATTTTACTGCTTTTTAAAAGAATTACCTTGAATATATTTAACCGGACCGTGAGCGAACCGACAATAGAGCATCTAGTGTGCATTGACCTTGACTTGGTATCATGTTTTTCTATTAATCTATTTCATATAATTAATCGTTCCGGATTAAGCCGGATCAAGCCTGAATCGGTAAAGTGACTGATTCGTCGCTAGATCGAGAAGAGCGCAAATTTAAGAAGAAAAATATGCAAAAAAATTGGACATACATCTTAATAAATATATGGAACTTTTTGACTTGAGCATCGAACTCATGTCTTAAGAAATTTAATTAAAACAACCACCGAACTGATGAGTGTTCAAATTTTTCAGTAAGTTCAAGAATTTTTTTGACACTGTTTATGCCAGTTGCAAGTCGAGAACGATGATTCTTCAATAAAAATTTGTGCACCCATGTTTATATAAATTTTTCTTTTTATGTCTATGGATTCTCCTATTGCAATTTGGTACCATAGTTTACAAGCACCTTGTATTTTAGAAATGAACTACACCAGGAATGGTGAGCATTTGGCACGCGGGCCATTAGTGGCACGCCTCACAATATTTTGGACACGTTACACACAAAATTCGTTATCTGCTACAAAAAAGTGTGTGGAGTAGATATTTATTATTATAATTATTTCCCCAATAAATACAAAGACCAAATTATTGGGTGACACGTTTATGACGTCATAAAACATTTCTTTAAAAAAATGGCACGTTGATACTTAAAGATTCGCCATCCCTGAACTACACCAAGTAAAATTTAGGGTCGTACCATTCCAAATAAAATGTATTGTATAATGTATTCCACAATAATTCGTTGATTTCTTGACCGCAATAAAATTTAAATGATTACCCTCGTACCCAAGGATGCAGGTTCTGATAGCCACTAATACCCAATAGTTTAGGTTAACTGTTTTCAACAGCACAACAATTATAAAATAATAATTTTTTAACTTAATATATATATACATTAAGTAATGTGGAATACCCTTTACTTTTAGAATTAAAATACTGTGTAATAGAAGTAACCTGAGTAGCTTTCCAGTGGCGCAAATAGAGCGCTCCCGAGTAGCTCAGGAGCATTTCGTTCTACTTTATGGCGTTCCAGTAACGGAAAGTGTTATGCACCTGAACTACTCCGTTTTTCTTTCCCCTTGCCCCTCATGCACCAGCCCCTCTTTTGGTTTTTGTGCTTCAAACGTGTTTTTATGGTTAAAGATGCATCTTTTGAAATTATTTGTTTAAAACGGAATTAGATATTAAAAGGAATTATTATTATAAAGCCAAGAAAGGTTAAAAACAAAGAAATTTTAAAATTTCTTAAAGTTATCTCTCTTTCCTTGTCTAAGGATGCGTTCCAGTGACTAACTTGTTATAGCAGATTAAGAGCTCCAAGCCCTGGAGCGTGACGCAAAATTTTCGTCACTGGAAAGCTACCCAGAATCACGATTTGTTGAGTTGGAACTACCTGTTTACTCCAAGCACTTTGGAATAAGAATTACCAAAACTCGTTTACCCACAATTATTTAGGCTATTTCAGGATGTTTGAAAATGTTTATTTAACATACGCAACACGCAAGTCAAAACAAAAATGCAAAATTGCTAATAAATAAATCAAACCCACCCAAGATTAATAAACCCTTCCAGGGCCGTATACCTATTTATAACCAGGAACCAATATACCTACGACCCTTTTGGGAATCCCAAAACAATTTATATAGATATTAATTTTAGTGGTTTTACTAACACATTTCTAATCGAAACCAATTAACTAACACCCGTATGTAGATCAAATTCCTTGAATTATCTGATAAATCCATTAAACAAATGTTAGAACTGACATTTTTTTACTCGAAGAAATACACAAACCGAAAAGCGGTTGTGAAATCAATAATCTTTAATTAATGTAATAATCCTATTATTGTAACAAATAAGCAATTAACTTATCGGTTATTGGCATAATATTTTCTCATCATTTTTTTAACTTCATTATGGATTTCTATAGGCGCAACTATTAACCAGACATTTCTTTCAGATATAAATCATTAATAAAACCATAAAAAAGAAAATAAGGAAACAATAAAATGGGTTAGAGACATAATATTATACGGATGGGTAAACCAAGTTTTGGTTTAAGTCATAAAATAATGTTAAGTTGAAATTTAAGCATAAAGATGCGTTTATGCTTGCAGGAGTATTAGCTTTGTTCGCGGGTCTAGTAATGAACTGATTTAGAATTAGAGCCGAACTGGTTTAGAATTGTTTTAAAGCGCATGTCTAGTTATTTATTAGTTCGGATTTTTATTTACCGCAAACGATTTTCTATACAGCTGAGGATGTATTCTAACCAAGCCTTTTGGTTAGGATTTTTTATGGTTAAATTGGATACTACACAAAAAAATTAAATTCAAACAAAAAGGTAAATTGTTATACTGTCGAAAGCCACTCGAGGTCTCTCGGCGGAAGATGAGGGATTCCTTGCCTCCTCTCGTTTTTAACATAAGTATGTGTATTTAACTAAAGATAAAATTCAATTTTTAATTCAATCTTTATTTATTTTATTTCATACATACATTCATACGGAATAAAATTAAAAATCCTTTGTTTATATACGCTCAGAAACACAAAAATATATAAAAAAAATATTCAGCAGGTATATTAACCCGCATAAAAAGTGGCAGAAACAAATAAACTGTAATACAACGATTTATTTGTGTACCACAAAAACAGAAAACAGCTGACCATGTCGACAATACGCATGAAATTCCGAACTGAACTTTTGGTTCCAACAAAAACCCAGGACTGCTAATCAGGTTACGAACCGGTAACGAACTGAATTCATTGTAGCCCGCGAATACAGAACTGTTACTAAAAATTCAGGATTTTACTAACCGCAAACGCTGCTTTTTTCACTGCGCATGCGAATAGTCCCAGAACCGGTTCAGAATCGAACCCGCGAACAAAGGTATTGTTAAAAAGAAACAATTCCCCGCATACCCCGCCACATAGCGCGTACGTAGACGTGGACGGAATTCACGTCGTTTCTAGGGCTTGGCGAATTGTTTGCCGGTGATTCAGAGCTTGTTGGTTTTTTGACGTTAAAAGAGCTCGTAAATATGTTGGTTAGTTTCGCTGGATGTTTGCGAATGTTGCGAATTAATGCACGTCTGAACGGGGGTTGGGTACGCGTTTTTCACTTTACAGTGCTCCCAGAAAGTAAAAATTAAAATTTCAAAAAACCCTACCAGCGTCACCTGGGGAAAACATTTATCTAAGGAACAAACTTAATTTTTTTATTTCAATGATCCAGCATCGAGATATGATGGTCACCACAATTCACCTCTTTTTCGAGACGCTCCGAATAATTGCCGTCATTGCCGTATTTTTCGAAATTTTTTAACAAAATCTTACACAATATTCTTCTAATATTGTATTTTAATGTGCCATTGAGTATTAACACCAAAATAGTTTGGATGATTATTAACCACATTTGATGTTAATTTGGTGTTAAAAAGATCAATAATTTTTTTACTGTGTAAAATAAACTTGTCGCCTATCATTTTCTCTTATAATCAATGAAACTGCAAGTTTAAACCCCCAACGCCAAAATTGTAACAGTATAGTATAAGTAATTACTATTATTAGAATATTAGGTATATTAAAACATAAAAAAGTTTCGATATATCATTTTGTTTTTATTGCTACCAGTATTAATATTGTAGTAATTATTATCATATAAATGATATGTCCTATGCCCTATCCTAATGACAATGACATACTGCATTTTACGTAAAAGCTTGTTTGTATTATGACTCATATCTAGGGTTGCCACCTTTCCCGGTTTGGCCGGGAGTCTCCCAGTTTCGGCACTTAGTCTCCCAGCTCCCGGTCAAACAGTGATTTCTCCCGGTTACTAAAGGATATACAAAAACAGGGTAATATAGTACAATATATAAGAAAAACAATCTAACAATGTATGTACGTATGTATGTATTTCGAAAGTAAGGCCTTTTTTGCAGAAAAAAATATATTCTTGGTTTTCAAAATTTGCGCGGTACTCCCGGTCATTAACAAACAATAAAAAGGTGGCAAACAATTTTTTTTTTCGAAGAAAATGATATACTTTTTAAATTTAAAACCAGCCTATGTCCATTTTATACTGGTTTCAGTGCCGTATTATCTATTAGGCTGACTAGGCTACAGCCTAGGGCGCCATGAAAAAATAGGCGCCAGACAGGGTAGTATTAGGCGCTAGACAGAGGAGTTTTTAAAAAGTTTAGGTCAGGTGGGTATTAGAAGCAGCGGTGGTAAACGGGGCGCAAGGCCTTCACTAAAGTTTTATTGAACAGGTAAATGGGGCGCAGGGATCTTGGGGTCAATAAAATCGTAAAGGTAAACAGGGCGCAAATGTTTTCTTTAAAGTAAAGGTATCGAAATAGAATGTTGGTCTATTTTTGGACTTTTCTCGCTATTAAAATCTTGAGCGGAAATCTTTTCGCACATCTATTCACTATTACAATGAGAACTGAACTGATTAAGTGGTATACAAATTATTAGTGTCAATTATAGGAATTCTTACCTGCCCTGACCCACACCTTCTCTTCTAGGTGCTATCTCTATAAGGTGCTTTGAAATAAATGAAATAGGCGCAAAAGGAGGGAATGACTTTTTTTTTGTTTTTTTGGTCATCAAAATTCATTTTCGGGTGGTGAAGTAAGAAACGGAGGTACGGACCTTTTTTTGCTCTTCAAAATTTTTTTGTCACGCAAAATAGGCGGGGTCTATGACTTGCAGCCTAGGGCGTCTCATAGGGTTAATACGGCCCTGACTGGTTTGGTTTATTGTCGTACTAGAAAACATTTGTCTTGCAATTAAAAAACCCAGTATTTCATTCAATTCTCTTTGACAAACGGCTGCTCAGTAAGTCAGGATTTTTCAGAGTGAGACGTTCTTTATTTACTGTAGCTATGCATTTTGATGAGGTGATAAATTTAACATTTTGCTTTGACCCTCAATGTGCAATGTTTCGGTTGTCGGACTGGACGAACGCGTCACTTTTTTGGTAACGGACAAGTTTACCACAATATTTTCTATGCAATTTTTAAACATTATGCCAAAAATGGTAAGGGTTCTATTAATGAAACCATGATTCTCAAACACATGTTTCGGTTATCGGACTAGGCGGGTTTCGTGACTGTAACCTTTACGATTGTTGGCACAATGTTTAAAAATTACATGTTAATAATAATAAACCTTGTGGTAAACTTATCCAGACAAAAAAGTGATGCGTTCGCCCAGTCCGACCACCGAAACATTTGACATTGACGGGCTGGGTTAAAGCGCCGCTTCCATATATGTCGGTATGAATATTTGTAATAGTCAAAAGGAACCCCCACTAAAAGAGTATTGAAAGGGTTCTTATCATGAAGTCCACTTCATTACTGGCCCAGGCACTAATTGTTTATAATCAAAAGCATGCTAAACAGAGCCCTAATATTGTTTCAAATTACCGATAATATAATTAACCAAATGGTTAAATTAAACGGTAGTTAAAATTATTATTCATATGGAATGTGATTTGCTAACTCCGTTTTAAATTCAAATCGATGTATGCATATTAAAGTTATTTATGACCACGTATGAGCATCAAAACATCACGACATAAATTTATGACGAAAACGATTAGTGTCAGTAGTGAACAACCAGCGACAAATTGATCTCGTATTTATTTTCAGAAAAATATAAAAATAATGAAGTCACTAAATGCCACTGTCTATTTTTATTCATGTTCATGTCGAGGTAGAATACTTTCAGTTTTAAATTAAAAATTTATAATTTTAGACAAACCAAGATATTTTATTCTTTTGTTTGTGGTAATTGAGTATAGCTATAGGTAGAACTCTTAATATATCGCGACTCCTAATAGCTAAATAAAAGATTAAATAGTAGTTTTTAAGAAGGCCAAAGTGGAATAACAAAAAAACTACTACCATCTTATATTAAATAACGACTTTGGAGCAAAAACCGGACACCTTTATATTTCAAAGTGGTTTGAAATTCAAAGAAAACGGCATAGCATATATAGTATAATTATTATAAACAATATTGTTTTTTTGTTCTTATTGACTCTACTATTTGGTTTATTGGAAGTATTTTTAAAAAACAAAGGTAGGGAAATTTTAAAAAATTTGGCCCAAGTTTTGCCACTAATTGAGCCACAAAAAGTTATAAAAATACTTTGTTATTGTTAAGCTGAAATAAGAGCCCTAAGCTCTGACCCAAGTACCGGAGACCACTATTACTAGTGGCTTCTCTGGGGAATGATTATGAGGACCAAAAACAACTACTCTCCTGGCTATATACCGCGACGGGTATTAAACTACATTGTTCACACAAGATTTTCATTTGCACCAGACAAGAGTACTTGGTTGATCATAAAGTGATGTTGAATGTGTTCGTCCAAGCAGAGTGAACGCTACGGTAGTCGGTTTTGGTGAGTCGCAGTCAGTGAGGAAAGCAGCCGAGGATGAGCTTAGAAAATGTATCGACGTAAGACAATCCCTCCGGTTCCCATAATTTAGTACCTACCCTGACCAGCAGGTAGCGAAAGTAGTTCAACCGACCAATAGAAACTCAACATTGGCATCGACCAATTTTCTGATTGGTCCGATGCCAACTTTCGCTATTTGGTAGTCAGAGTAGGTACAAAAATTACAGGGTACGCTGAAATCTGACTTGTGAGGTTTTATGGCTTGTATTCTTTTACTGTACTGAGCAGTCTACTGTCAACTGATCGATCGCATACCAACTCATTGCATAAAGTGAGGGGTATTCCGTGCACATTCGGCAAGTTCGTTAGCCAGCATCGTTATCCGTGGTTCTTCCGCCGAGGTGCGCTGGGGTGAAAACTCTTATGACGGTAAATCGTGACTCCGTTAGTCGGTTTAGGTGGATAGGTTTCTACCCCACACCCTACTGATGAGTACCAGCCAGGACGAAACATCAGGAATTGCAATGAGAAGGTATACGATTGATCAGTTGACAGTAGACTGCTCAGTACAGTAGGGACCAGACCAAGAGTGTATAACCTACCATTCCTCACTTGGAAAGTGAGGATGCTGAGTGAATAGACGATTGGGTGCACAGCGTGCAAACCCATGATGCTCGAGTCCGGGAGCCTGGTTTTAGGGCTTGTTCCACCTCTGACAGTGGGAACCGGAGGGATCGTCTCACATCGATCGATCGTCACTGACTGCTACTCACCAAAACCGACTTCCGTATTGTTCACTCTGCTCGGATGAACACATCTAATATTACATTTTTAATAATAATATATACACATATAAATGGTTATAGCATAGCATAGCAAAAACCGAGCAAAAACAGTCTAAGTCATAGGCGGGTTCTTCGGTATCTTCGTCTAAAGTATTATCAGCTATTGGAACACATTTTTTGTACGAAAACTGTGGGTGGTTCCGGTTAGTAAACGATCAAACCTTTGGCAAAACACATTATTTTATTGTATGCCGTTAGGTTTAAAGCGTTTTTCAAATATAAAAATTTCTTAAAATTTTTGTAAAACTTAAATTAAGCAACAATTTGACAAGCAGTCCATGTTGTCATGAAGTGAACACCAGCGGGTACAAGTTAAGCAGGTAAAAAGTTTAAGCAAATAAAGGTAAATTTGACAAAACTTGATTGCACGTCGATCACACGCAACCTGATGTGGCAATCAAATTTTCGTATTTGACAAACGTGTTGGACAAAAAATGTGTTTGTTTACCGGCTGCTTAAGAGTTGCACTACATTTTACAAAGTAAATAAGTATCTTAAATTTAAACTAGAATTAAATTTAATCTACCACTTACCGTAATAATGTTCAGTCCAAATCCGGTGAAATACAGTGACCAACTTGGCACAGTCGATTCATGAAAGGGATGCCGTAAGCTATCATCTTCACAAAAAATCCCCTTTGGAATGCATTACCCCAGAGGAAGAGGAACAATATAGGCCACCCCACTGAAATCAATATACACAATAAATAAATATGTCACAGACTATAAATAAGGGATCATAAAAGTGACAAATACGTATGAGTATATGCTATATGGAAGTTTTATTAGCCCTTAGGAGAATGGAATTTCGAACGTGGTGTAAATTTTGTTTTTCAATTTAGTTTGGTAACTGTAAAAGAATATTATTATTTTGGTTTAATGACAGCACTTCACGTTGGCTATACAATGGCCGAAATATTTTCCGAAACATTTGGCACACGAATTTTCTTTGATTCGTGTCGATTTACCCACACTAAAGCGAACTTAAGCAAACTTGCCCCAAAGAAGGCGATTACAGTCAAACTTTTGTCTACACAATGGCATTGGTCAAAATTTGTGGAACTTAGCTTAAGGAAGGGCGCACACCAAAGTGGCGTGGCAAGTAGCAAGTAACAAGTAGCATCCGTC
The DNA here is from genome assembly GCA_014170235.1 of Listronotus bonariensis. Classification (NCBI taxonomy): domain Eukaryota; kingdom Metazoa; phylum Arthropoda; class Insecta; order Coleoptera; family Curculionidae; genus Listronotus; species Listronotus bonariensis. The sequence goes on along the minus strand of JACEGR010006848.1, from coordinate 38,323 downwards.
TAGCATGTTACTTGAAATATAACCAATGCAAACAAATGAATTAGCGCACATCTAAGTGGCGTTGCACGGTGCATGCCGTATCATTTTGGTGTGCAATGCTTCACTCTTTGAATTTTTTTTTATTTAAAGTAGCATGCTAGATGCGTACTACTTGCCACGCTACTTTGGTGTGCGCTTTGCCTAACGCGAGGATTCGGCATAAAGTGGATGTAAAACCTAGTGTATATTAATTAGTTCCTTTTAAAATTCCTTCTAAAAATATAAAATTTAAAGTCAATCCGTGAACATACTGTACACACATAGGTTGTTAATTTCATTGTCACTGAGATATTCTATTGATATTAAATGAACAGATTATTTGGCACTCTCCTACAATCGTTTTAGGAGACATTATTAAATTTTACCTTAAATAAAACATCAGCAATTTGTTTTTTTTGAAATGTTTCTAATTTGTTTAAGTTTTTTCTAGTTTTACACAGTCAGTATACCGGGTGTTACTCACAGGTGGCTCCCCTCTATAACTTTTAAATTTTAATACGGAATACTTAATTTATTTATTTATTTATTGCACTTAACAGATTTATTACATGAATGAATCCTATTACTAAGTACAAAAAGTAGAAAAAAAAACAGAAGGTTAAAAGTTATTAAACAATCAAAACAACAGAAAATCACAGTATATCTCTAATTCTAGCCTTAAATCTGTTATAACTATCACTAAATACATCTACACTATTTTGGATTTTATTATAGATTCTACATATATTGTACAATGGAGATCCTAACTGACTATTGTTATTGGCTACACTAGGCATATAAAAAGTTACTGGATTTCTAGTATTGTAAATGGGGGTATTAAAAGTGAGATTTGTTAAAAATGTCGTATCATTAAAAAGTCCATTTACTGTCTTATGCAAGTAGAGCATGCAAGATATCTGTCTGCGTTTTTCTAAGGATTCCAAATGATATCTGTCACAAAGGGAGGATGATGGTATAGTAAAATCATAAATGCCCACTTCTCTAAAGTAAATGTATCGGGTCATTTTATTTTGTATCCTTTCAAGAGAATATTTGTGACATTCATAATAAGGACACCAAATTATACTCGCGTATTCCAAAATGCTTCTTACATAAGATGTATACAATTGTCTTAAACACTCAGAACTTCTAAAATCTCTTGTATTTCGCACAATAAAACCGTACATCCTGCAAGCTCTACCCGCCACATCAGCAATATGTAAATTAAAGTTTAACTTTGAATCAAAAATTACACCCAGATCCTTTATTTGTGACACTCTAGATAGAGGAGAGCCCTGAACAGTGTATGGAAAAATTATTGGTGTTAATTTTCTTGTATATGTAAGAACCACACATTTTCTTATATTAAAATAAAGCTTATTGTCTAAGGACCAATCGGAAATGTTGTCTATATCTGCCTGTAGTTTATTGCAGTCTTCATAATTTTTTATCTCATAATAGATTTTAAGATCGTCAGCATAAAGCAAGCAAGAGACATTTTTTACCACTTAAAATTTGATATATCGTTATTTGACATATATATGTTTAATATTTGTGGATTGATTGATCTATTTACTTGTTTTCTATTACTTTGCGGTAGTAATAACCAAATATAAGATTTTACAAATTTTGACCCGCCCTAAAAAGTCATAAAAAACAAAAGACGAATATTTTCATTTTCCCTTGGCTACTTGACTTAAAATAAACCGTTTAAGTTTAATCACGGAACTCTAGATTAAAATTTAAAGAATAACCTTTTGACAGCCAAAATGTTAAAAAATGATATGTGAGGTGTCATTGTATTCAGAATGTCATATTCCATCGAAATAAGATAAAATATACCGGTGATGACATTTAAAATTTTAAAGCAGTAGTCATTTCCCTCTAAACCGGATGTAATAGAAAACAAGTGAATGGATGGGTTAATCCATAATTATGTCAAATATTGATTTACCTAATTTCATGTTTCTATCTTAAAAGGTAAAAATGTTAGAGGGGAACCACCTATGAGAAACACCCGGTATGTCCGTGTTTAGAATATATTTTATATTTTTATAATAATCAAATCATTATGTATTTGCAACTTGGTAATTAAAGTTTTAATGACTCATAACTTACGGCCATACAAAAGATTATTGTCAGTTTTAAAATACATGTTTTGTAGATACAAATATCATAATTTAAAATAACAGTTAGAAATTACAAAGTACATTTCTATGGCAAATTAGTTTTAAGTAAAGGTCAAAAATAAAACAGTTGTATACAGGGTGATCATTTTTAAATCTGCACTATTCCTAACTTCTTTATAATTGGAGATACAAAGTCGGTTAAATTAGCAAAGTATAAAAACAATTGAACATCGGGTTTTTGATTTATTGAAAAAATATACCTTTTTTAATAAAAAACCCTGTAAATTATATCACTATTTGAAAGATCTATCAAAGACCATTAAAAGAAGGTCCTCATGTGTTATATACAATTTTTAATAGTTTCTGAAATATTTCAGGCCATCTTTGGGAATTTAATAGTTAACTGGCATTTTTAAAATAAAACACCCTGTATATTGCATCATCATTAAATTAATATTTTAAAGAGCTTTTAGAAAATAGCACATTTGATCATTTCATATGTCAATCTCTTGTAGTTTTGGAAATATGGTCATTCAAATCCGAAAAATAGAAGATATGTCCATTTTATTTTCGACACTAAACTTATACTTTGGCGACTATAAATTGATAATAAATACCTAGTAAAACAAAAAGTTAAGACCATATTTATTTCATTCTAAAAGCGATGCCGCCAAGTAAACAAAAAATGATAAATTAAACAAACCTTTTCGAAAGCACATAGACTCTGACAGAGCCTGATAACATATTTTTTAGATAAATAAATAAAAAAATTGCGAAAACACGTATCACGTACTTAAAACACACCCTCTTATTTCGTCTCTGGCTTGCTTTAAAACTGTGGCAGGTGGCGAACTCGACAGGTTGAATATTTTTTGCTGGAATAAATTATTGCTCACAAAAGGGTTTATTTGCTTTATCATTTTTTGTGTACTTGACGGCATCGCTTTCAGAATAAAATAAATATGGTCTTAACTATAAGTAATCCTGGTTACTGACTTTTAAACCAATAAAATACATTTAGTGTTCAGGTGTTTTTCACAATTTATAGTGAATAGAGTATAGTGCTTATAGCTTGAAGCTGTAGAGATAATGAAAAGTTAACATAATTTTCAGATTTGGATGGTCATATTTCCAAAACTATAAGAGATAGACATATCAATTGTGGTATTCTCTTAAAGCTTCCTAAAATATATATTCATTGGTGATGAAATATACATGAAAAGCTATTTCAGAAATGCCAGTTTACTATCAAATTCCCCGAGGATGACCATAATTCCAAAACTGTTAAAAATTGGATATAACACATGATGACTTTTTAATGGTCTTTGATAGATCTTTCTAATAGTAATATAAAGTACAGGGTAGTCCATTTAAAAAAGTATATCACCCTGTATAAGTGTAAAATGCCTAAAAAATAATCGAACTATTTAAGATAATGTTAAATTCGCATGATTTTCCATTAAACAACGATAACAGGGTAGAAGCAAGAACTAAAAAAATACACAAATACAAGCATTAAGTCTAGTCATTTAAATAGCGTAGTGGTATACTGTCGGTAAGTCGGTATTCTTAGTAAATGATTACGACCATTCTTCATTTTTTTCTATCCTAACCGTGGCCTTACTCGACCAAGATTCGCAAAAGAAAGAGTGGTTGGCTTTAATATGTGTCCGTCCGACAACCCGCAAAAATACGTAAGTAATTAATATGTTTTAATAAATTATGGTGTTCAAGATCATTTTTCATCTAAATTTTACTGTGAGCATAAAAAAATGCAGTCAGTTCAAGATTTAAAAAAATCAAAAAATGTCCGTCGGACAACAAGTCTCTTGGAAAAGCACTTGAATAACTGATGTAAGGTATTAATACGTAGGGTGTTCGAAAAGTTTTGAGATATACGTACATTTATTTGATTTTTCAAAATAGTTTTCACCACATTGCATACACTTTTCCATTCTAACCAACCAGTCACTGAAAATAGCTTTCCACTTTTCATTTGAAATTTCAGCGCATATTTTATCCCAGGCCTCCAGTAGCGCGTCTTCAGTTTTAAACTTTGGTCCTTTCAGTTGGCTCTTGACAAAAGGAAACAACCCAAAGTCACACGGCGTCAAGTCGGGGCTATAAGACGGATGTTCCAAAAGTCTGAAGCCTGCATCTGTCAAAAATTGACTGGTAAGTTCAGCTCGATGAGGTGGGGCATTGTCATGATGAACGTACCAGCTAGCAAGTTGCGAGTTTGGGCGAATCACTCTTAACTTTTCTATAACTTTTGAAAGGCATACTGTAGTGTACCAGAGAGCATTTACGGTCTTCTGTTCTCGAAGCACAACACGTTCAATTATTTTTCTTAAACCAAAGAAAACAACTATCATTATTTTTTTACAGGTCTTGATTTGCGAACTTTGGTCGGCGTTTCTTCACCTTCGAGAACCCATATCTTATTCTGTTGTTTAGTTCGAACGTCGTAATAATAAAGATAAGTTTCATCTCCCGTGACGATCGACACTATGTCTTTAGATTTACCCTCCTGGAATTTGGACATCATTTTTCTACACCAATTCACTCTTTGTGTCTGCTGCTCGGGAGTTAACTTGTGTGGAACCCAAAGAGTACAAATTTTTCTAAAACCCAAGTGCTCATGTATGATCGTGTGTAATGTTGCTAAACTTATGTTCAATGTCTCTTCTAACTGTCGATAGGTAATTCGTCGGTTTGTTTCTATAGCTTTTTCGACGGCAGATATGTTTTCTGGGGTAACTACTTCGCACGGTCGACCTGAGCGTGAGGCGTCTTCAAGCGAAAACGAGCCCCGCTGAAATTGTTTGTACCATCTGTATATGATCGCACGAGATGGACAGTCATCACCAAGTATAGGCTTCATTTCTTCTAAACACTGTTCTTGAGACAACCCACGTGAAAAGTTGTATTTCAAAATTGCACGGCGCTCGATAGTCGTCTACGACGCCATTGCGCTAAAATCGCTGGACTACGATATTTCATGACATGTACAAACAAAAACATCAATGTTACTTTCCTGCGCCGTTTAGTTACAAAGTATCTCAAAATCTTACTGAACACCCTACGTAAATTAGGGTGTTTTGGGTAGTATTTGATTTAAATTTTACTGTAAGAATAAGAAAAAACAAAAATAACCGTGTTCTATCAGAGAGTTTAAAAGTTTAAAAAAGGTCCATTGGACAACCGGTCTCATGAAAAATTATTCACTTAGATATTATAACTGAATTGTTGTCCATAGGACAATTTGATTATTCTTGAGAAATGGTAATATGGCTTAATGATTGACAAGTTAGTAAGCTTTGTTGGTAGTGACCCTGTTTTTTGATACTAGTTCTTTTGTGTTCGTGAGATGTACCTAATGTGGATTTTTCTGGTCATGTTGTTGATAGCCCTTTATCCCCCTCAAACAAGAAAGTTCCCGTTTTACCCTAAAGGGCGTATTTTTAAAGATATAAGGACTCTTTCAACCCTTCAACTTGGAAATTAAGTGTAGTGGCGCCATCTGTTGTCGAGAGTATTTGAACTTCATTCAGAACAACGGTTATTTGAGTCTCATATCAACTCTCGAGCAAAGCCGGGAATCATAGATAGCATATAATAAAACTAAGTTGATAAAATGTGCGTGCCGATAAAACTTTAAAAGGAGTCCCGATACGATAAAGGGACTTATATAGTGTGATAGCCCTTTATCCCCTCTCGAACAAGAAAGTTCCCGTTTTACCCTAAAGGGCATATTTTTAAAGATATCAGGACTCTTCCAACCCTTCAACTTGGAAATTACGTAAAGTGTAGTGGCGACATCTGTTGTCAGTATTTGAACTTTATTCAGAACAACGGTTATTTGGTTCTCATATCAACTCCCGAGCGAAGCCGGGAATTAGCTAGTTTAAAAAAATAAATATTACAAAAAAGTTTATAAATATAAAAGTTTTAAAAACTAGGACAAAAGAAGATGATTGACCCTTAAAGACATTGGTGGCTTTATTAGAATGTACTAGAACAGTTTTTTCTCTGTATAGTTAAAGTAGGCATAATTTAAAAAGCCTAATCGAGCGCTTAACGGCGTTTGCTTATATAAGCAGAAATGATGGTAATAAATAATGCGATTACTAAATTACAGTGCATGTTCCTAACCTAGGTCAATTTATGCGTTAAGCAAGATTTATTTATCTTCTGGCACTATTTAAATCGATCAGATCAGCACACAGAAATAAAAAGAAGAGGAGTTTCAAGTTCATGGCCAACCGCTATTTTTGTTTTATTTAGAGTTCAACAACAGAAAACTGTAAAAATATAGTGAACGTGACATCATCGAAATAGAATAACTAACTGTCGTTATGGCTTTTTGTATTGTAAGTTTTATTTTTATATTGTATTGTAGGAGAATAATAAATGACACCAAGTAAAAATAGCTGTATTTTTAAAATCAACACTATTATATTATTTTAAATGGGTACATGTGTAAAAACTAAATCTTTAAATTAAATAATGTGTTTTTTTTGTAAAAATGAAAAAGTTATTTTGCCATTTTCTCCCACCCAAAATTTTATACAACTCTAATAAAAATGCATATATTAGACTGGGCCGTATTAAGTGTTTGAGGCGCCTTAGGCTAGAATTCCCGGAGCGCCTATTTTCCAAAAAAAAAAAAGGTGCTTTCTACCATAGCGCCTATTTTGAGTGCCAGGCGCCTTACTTTACCACCCGAAATAAAATTTGATGACCAAAAAAACCAAAAAAAAAAAGATCATTTCCTCCTTTTCGTGCCTATTTCATAAATCAAATAAACTTTTTAAAAACTCCCCTGTCTAGCGCCTATTACTTCCCTGTCTCGAGCCTATTTTTCATGGCGCCCTAGGCTGTAGCCTAGTCAACCTAATGGGTAATACAGCACTGGTATTAGGAGGTAGCTCTTTTTGTAGCCTGATAAATTTTAACTTAAAAGTTTCTCTTAAAGTTATTTTTTCTGACACACCGATTTTAAAATAGAAATAAATGGTTTTAGTAATAGGTGCGGTTTTTATTATTATTTTTTTCAATTTGTAGTAATTGTTTTTGTGAAAAAGTGTATCAAAATTCAAATTCAAATCAAATTCTAGAAATTAGTTGTCGGTGCTAGTTAGTGTAAATGACCTGTGGTCACGGGCGTATATAAGGACCCCTATTAGTATACAGGAAGAAGAATGTAGAGGTAAAAAGGTAGAAAAACACAACGTTTTTGGAATGCGGGGACCTTTTTATTATTTTTTTTTGCTCTACAAAATTTTTTGGTCGTCAAACCCCCATCCTAAAAACCTTTACATACGTCCGAGCCTTTGGTGAGATTATGTATACCAAAATTATTTAAAAATGTTATTGATGGCTTGGATTTCGCAATATCATACAACTCACAAATAAATAATATGTAATAAGTTTCAATTATTACATTCATTATTTTTATTTGTCAATTATATCAATATTGTCCGCTATACTTAGTTCACTGACACTGGACCTGTCAACTTTGTTTAGGAGTATGTTTACCTAACCGAACAGACTCGAAATCTCAACTTAGCAATATCTAACTTTGAGGCTCTATACCTCTAAAAGTAGAGGCGAGAGAGGCATGGGAACATTTAATCATGGCATCAGATCAGGATCTACAACATATTAATTTTTTTTTTAATTAACCGAAAGCCACTTTCATAATATGTAGTAGATTTACATCTGACATTTATTGCATGATATTTATGTCAGACAGAAATTCTGGCTAATGTAAACAAAAAAATTCTATTAGACATACATTTTTGACCACAACCACTTGACGATGGCTGAATACATTACGTGTGAAAATTAACAACCGAAAATAAAATAGAATAGAATAAATTTTTGACCGTTTACATTAGCCAAAATTTCTATCTGACATAAATTATGTCAGCTGTAAACCTACCATAAGGTTTAGGCGGTCCTTTAGATTGTAAAAATAATTAGCAAAACCTAAGAAAATAAACAAATTATAACTATGACAACCAACAATAACATAACAAAAATGACAAGGCCATAAATCCGTACGATGCCAGTGACATAATTGGAAAAAGACCTTTACACACTTACCGAGTTGCAATAAAGGACATCGAAAATAACCTTCCTCAGTGGAACAATCACGGTTTCCTCTGCCATTTGAAATTTTGTTTTTATAATTACAAATTCATTGTTTTCGTTACCTTTCGTGACATGCGGATCACCTGTTCGAACTGTCAAACGTTAAACCGAAACGAAAATCCTGAAATTAATTCGAATAGTTTCGTTCTATTAAGATCGCGTTAGATCGTGTGAATAAATCGAGCGGTGAAATAAATGCGACACAAAACGCAAGCGTTCCGTATTGAGACTGACGGAACGACTGCGCGCAATGTTTGCACGAGGCTTCGATTTTGTAATTCGTTGTATTCTCACCTGAGTCACTGGGAATCTCCCTCCTGTATTCAACTACAGAGGGAGCGAAAAAACTGGTTTAGCTGGTCAGTCTTGTATTTTTTTTGTTGTCGTAACCCATTTATGTAATAGTTTTAATATAGTTTTATACGAAGCCTTTTAGAACCATTGTTCTATTATCAAGAATTAAATGAATTGTTAATGTGGTCTCCGGCTTCAACGGAATTGGAATAGCAATATCTGAAGTATAAACGGTCATGCAAAACTGCCACATTAACATGCAAAGTTAATGTATTTTGGGTAATTTTCTAGAAACCTGCGGCAACTCCGATTTTAACGAAATTTGATATACAGGGGTTTTATGGGGCGCTGATCATGAATGTAAATTCTTGATTTAAAGCTAAAGTGTCACACAATATTTGATTTTTACCTTTTAAAATTCCGTTATTCTACGTTTTTACATTATTTTTGCATTAAATTGCGTGGCTTTTCTTTGATAATGCGGCAACCATACATACACATAGGGCTTCATGGCACACTGGGATTAAAATGATTCAAAGTATAGCTATGCAATTTAATGCAAAAATAATGTAAAAAGGAAAAAAACGGAGTTTTAAATGGTGAAAAATCAAATATTCTGTGCCACTTCAGCTTTAAATCAAGAATTGTGTGCAAAAAGGAGGGGGAATATTGTAAAAATAGGATTAGTTTAAATTTCAAGTCTGATGAGGGATATCTCAAGAACAAAACGTTTCCTCCAAAAAATTCTTTCAGATTCCTGATCAGCGCCCCAAAAAACCCCGTATACCAAATTTCGTCAAAATTGGAGTTGCCGCAGGTTTCTAGAAAATTACCGTATTTTGCAATACACTCGACCATAACCGTATTTTCGCGTGGAATTATTTAACCTGTGGTCCCCGTAGTTAATTCAAAAATGGAGTGTAATTCAAATTCATCCTCTACTATACGGTAAGAAAATTTAAGGGCGTATTCCTGAGCCAATTTTATATAAAAAAGTTTATTTAAACATAATAATATGCCCGAAATGGCTTATTTTCTAAGCTACAGGGTGTTAAAAAATTAAATAACAAAACGTGTGTAATTTTTATTAGCCAAAATATTCTTTATTCGATTTTAATAAAATTTGGTTGTAGTATGATGTAATAGGAGGTTACTTTAGCCCTAACTTACTTTTAATTATTCAGACTAGGCCAGTGGCGGCGTGAAACGATTCTTGGCTAATATTATGGACAGAACATATACGCCAGTGAGTCTTTTTGCAATTTTCATATTTTTTCCGAACGAAACTTCTAAAAATACAACTTTTGTGTTTTTAAATATTTTTACGTAACTTCGTTTGTTTTACAGATAAATAACTGCTAAATTGCGTATTCCTGGACCATACAGGAAAAAAGGGCATTTTTTTATTTTTAAAATTAAGTGTTATAATTTCTAATTAGTAATTATGTGACAACAACAACAAACAGCTAATTAAATAACGTTTATATTTGGTCTAACAAATTTTACACGTTTTTACATTATTTTGCATTAAATTGCGTGGCTTTTCTTTGATAATGCGGCAACCATACATACACACATAGGGCTTCATGGCACACTGGGATTAAAATGATTCAAAGTATAGCTATGCAATTTAATGCAAAAATAATGTAAAAAGAAAAAAACGGAGTTTTAAATGGTGAAAATCAAATATTCTGTGCCACTTTAGCTTTAAATCAAGAATTGTGTGCAAAAAGGAGGGGGAATATTGTAAAAATAGGATTAGTTTAAATTTCAAGTCTGATGATGGATATCTCAAGAACAAAACGTTTCCTCCAAAAAATTCTTTCAGATTCCTGATCAGCGCCCCAAAAACCCCGTATACCAAATTTCGTCAAAATTGGAGTTGCCGCAGGTTTCTAGAAAATTACCGTATTTTGCAATACACTCGACCATAACCGTATTTTCGCGTGGAATTATTTAACCTGTGGTCCCCGTAGTTAATTCAAAAAATGGAGTGTAATTCAAATTCATCCTCTACTATACGGTAAGAAAATTTAAGGGCGTATTCCTGAGCCAATTTTATATAAAAAAAGTTTATTTAAACATAATAATATGCCCGAAATGGCTTATTTTCTAAGCTACAGGGTGTTAAAAAATTAAATAACAAAACGTGTGTAATTTTTATTAGCCAAAATATTCTTTATTCGATTTTAATAAAATTTGGTTGTAGTATGATGTAATAGGAGGTTACTTTAGCCTAACTTACTTTTAATTATTCAGACTAGGCCAGTGGCGGCGTGAAACGATTCTTGGCTAATATTATGGACAGAACATATACGCCAGTGAGTCTTTTTGCAATTTTCATATTTTTTCCGAACGAAACTTCTAAAAATACAACTTTTGTGTTTTTAAATATTTTTACGTAACTTCGTTTGTTTTACAGATAAATAACTGCTAAATTGCGTATTCCTGGACCATACAGGAAACAAAAGGGCATTTTTTTATTTTTAAAATTAAGTGTTATAATTTCTAATTAGTAATTATGTGACAACAACAACAAACAGCTAATTAAATAACGTTAATATTTGGTCTAACAAATTTTACTAAAAAAGTGTTTTAGAAATTTTAAGGATTTTTGAAAAGTTTAACACAACTAGAAGTCTTCTGAATTGGGTTGTTCTGCGGTAGTAGCATTATTTCTCTGTTTGTAATACGTGTTGCCACCAAAATCATTTACCTTTTTCACGTAGGATTTGTAGGTTAGACTTTTTTGCTCTTCGAAATGTTTATTTGCCAAAGGAAGTACGTTTATTCTGGTATGTTTTGTAGGTAAGGACATTTTTCTATTTTTTTTTGCTTTTCACTATATTATTTGCGAAAGGAAATATGTATTGTTCTACGTTTTTGTACGTAAGGACCTTGGTTTTCTTCTTAAGTTTGCAATTTATAGTTACATGAATCATAAAAACTAAAGTTAAATAAAAGCGTGCAAACATATATTTTATAGGGTATATTTTTAAGCAACCCTGTATAGGCGCTGCATATTTTGCGAAGAGTGTGGTTTGGCAAATAAGCATTTAATGACTCAGCGGAAAGGGGTGAAACTTAAGTGGGCGTATAACGGTTTAAGAAATTGAAAATCAATATAAATCCCTGTTTTTCAAACAACCCTTATTCTTTGTTAAGAGGCAAAGCTCGTGGGGGTGAATGAAACATGAATAAATTGAGACACGATACACCTGCGTTTTCATTCATCGTTAAGCTTTATTTGTTTTAGTTACGACTTTTTGGACGTGGCGCTAAGCGCATTTTTATCCCAAATATTTTTAGTCAGTCAGTAGGTTAAAATTTTGTAAAGCTTTATTTTTAACATATACAGAGTGTCTGTAAAGGGCTGTTGAAAATGCTACCATAGACCCCTTGGACCAAGTCAAAAGGGAATTGTTTGCGAGGAAGTAAAGAAAAGGTTGCTCCTACTTTTACTCCTAAATCTATAGACCGAGCCACCTGCGACCTGCATTGCTTTGCTTTTGTTTAAAGTGTCATTATTTTTTGTGACTTGATATATTATAATTCTAGTATATAATCTTTACTTTTCCATATTTTTTACAGAAAAAAGGGTATACTTGATAAACACCGCTACAAGCAATCGTTTCCAGAGATATTTTAGATTAAAATAAATGTTTTATTTCACATAAAAAAATAATTCTCATTTTATTTTATGCTTTATTTAGGCTACCCGTGTTTCTCTAAAAGATCTGTACAAATTGGTATTACAATTTTTGACGCCAAAATGCAATGATTTAATCTTAACTTGCCTTAGTTAAAAAGTTGATCGTTTGCGAAATACAGGGTGTCCAAGTAAAGAAATAAATAGAAAATTTGACACCCTGAATCTTTCAAACCAGCAACCTTTTGACCGTTGCTTTCGACTAAGGTAAATTACATTGGATCCAGGGCCGTATTAACTGTTTGAGGCGCACTAGGCTAGAATTTCCGGAGCGCCCATTTTCCACCAAAAAAATTTTTAAAGATCAAAAAAAAGGGCATTCCCTCCTTTTCACGCCTATTTGTCTATTTCATTCCAAAGTACCTTATTCACCGAAAAATTAGTCACCTAAAATCCACACTCAACCTAAAGAACCTCCCTGTCTAGCGCCTATTACTCCCCTGTCTGGCGCTTTTTTTCTCATGGCGCCCTTGGCTGTAGCCTAGTCAGCCTAATGGATAATACGGCCTGATTGGATCGTTGTATTTTGGCCAAAAGAATTTGTAGTAGCATTTTGTACAGACTTTTTGGACACTACAAGATGGCCTAGATAAATCTAAAGTAAATAAATCCAATGACAAACTTTTGAAATAAAATGTTTAATCTAAAATATTTCAAAAACTGTTGCTCGTGGCGATATTTATTAATTATACCTTTTTGTGCAAAAAATATGGAAGAATAAAAATTCTATGCTGAAAGTATAATATACCAGGGCCAAAAAAGTGGTGACACTTTAATGATAAGGACTGCAGGTAGGTCCCTTGACATTTAACGACAAAATTATTAGCATATTTCGATTCTACACTCTGGAAGTCCTTTTAGTGCTAAATTTTGTAAAAATATGTGTTATAATAAATTAGATATTTAAAAATAACTAATATATAATAAAAACTTTGACACCCTGTATCATTACGATCAACTTTTCGACTTCGGAGACAAATTACGTTAGATCGTTGCATTTTGGTCCAACGAGTTTGTGGTAGAATTTCGTACCTATCTTTTAGAGACACCCTGTATATGTAATTTTCATTCACGTACATACCTATCTCTCTGTATGTAGAAACTTTTTCCGCTTTTTTCAATGTTATTTTTATAAATATCTTATCTTTCGCAGATTTAACTATTGGAAAATATAAGAATAATGACAGATAACAATAAAATTTTAAGTGTTTTAATCATTAAAAAGTGTCTTCAAGGAAAGCAGATATTATTAGGAACTTATAAAATGTCAGTTTTTCAAAAAATATGACTCATAAATATATGTGAACAAGTTTATTGATTTATTTTTAGGCTGGCAGAACGCAGTACCACCTTTTTATCTACGAGTTAATAGTTTTGAGTTTTTTTTAGACTTTTGCATTAAATTCTATTAATTCAAGTTACTAAAACAAAAAGAACATTGAAATGCTGTCTAAGTTATTTATGTAAGGGCTACGTAAAGTGATATTTTTGTCCAAACAAGTGCTGCAATCCCATTAGCAAAAATTACACTTTATGCATGTGTTGCATGCTATATTTTTTCTACAACCTTATAACCTTTATAATTTTACTTACTGTGTAATCCAAATGCATTAATATTATTAATATTTTTTCATTTTATTAAGTTTATCCTCAAACTTTTTGTTTAATTAATGTCGCATTTACTGTTACATTTGTTGTTGTTTGTTAGAGAGTAAAAAAAGCGTGTAATGTTTTTTTATCATCTATGAAAGCTAAAAGCCTAAATACTAACGTACCGTGTGTGTCTTAAGCAAGGTAAGAGGGAGTTTGGTGATACGGGACTTAAATATTTGGGAGGGAGAAGAAAAGACCTCCGCGGGCAGCAGGTTCCACATTCTAAAAACTCTAGGGACAAAGAACGAATAAAGTGGGAAGTTCGGGGCCAGTCCAGTTCGACCGTATAGCGATGCATACGTACGGCCCCACGAGTTTCTCTGTTAGCGAGTGGGGGAATTTTACTAGACAATTGTTCACAGCAGAAGCCATGGAGTACCTATAAAAAAGCGATAAATCCCCACAACCCGACGATGGTCAAGAGAGGAAGCCTGTCTGTAAGTGAAGGGTCATTAATGAGGCAAACCGCTCTTCTTTGAATGGAATCAAAAATGCTAAGGGTTGTGGAGGACGCCATGCCCCAAATATAAGAACAATATTGCAAGGAAGGCCGGATTTGGGACACATATAAAGTGTATAAATTAGAAGCGGAAAAATACTTTTTGGCTCAAAAGAGAAATCCAAGCTTTTGAGAAGCTGCCGTGGCTATAGATACAATGTGTTTATGCCAGTTAAGGTTATTCTTAGTGTGACGCCCACAAGATTGAAGGTGTCTTTGCTCTGCAAAACTTGGCCGCTCATAAGTAAAGGATTAGTATTTAATTACTCTTTTCGCGACAGGGAACATGATTGTGTTTTGTATGCATTAAAGTGGACTAAATATTTGGCACCCCAATCCAATAATAAATTACAAAGTTACTGTTTTCACGCTATTTGTAGCGTGTTGTAAAAAAAGGTAGCTTAATTTTTTAATAAGGATCAAAAAAACAGCATTTCTTAACGGTCGTAGAAAAACTATTTTCTATTCCAAAACCCCTTGTTCACTCTTCATAAAAATTCATATAAAAAATAAATGTCTGTCTGGGACTTTAATAGGACACAGAAAAATACCATCCGTGTAGTATAAATACAATAGAATATCTTTGTTGACAGGTATATTTTTTAAATCCCGTCAACTAGAAAAGTAGTCAGATTTTTTTACCCAAATCCCAAGCGTTTTTCTTGTCGGCCAGATAAAATTATTTTTAGAGCCAATAAACCCTTCTAGTTATTTTCGAGCTACATGATAATACCATCAACGAAGCAGGTGGCTATAAAATACAATTTTTGTCATGCTTTAAAAAGGCCTTCTTCAGTAGCGTACATAAAAATTAATATAGGGCGTGTTATTTTAATACTTAAACCAAAGAATACCAATCCTTAGAACCCCACAAGTGAGATTTCAGCGTACCCTAAAAATTTTTAGTACCTACCCTGACCAACAGATGGCAAAAGTATTACGATGTCGCTTTGCTAATACGATTACCATCAGAAATTGATAGCAGTCGCTTACGAGCCTTCGGCCCGATCCGTTAGAGTGAGGATATACGCAAAATTTAATAAAAATAAAATCCCCGATAAATCGACCCAGTATCCATAAGATTATTAAATTTATGATTTCAGAATAGGATATATCGATGCGTTTTTACAAAACATCATAAGCGACATTCGCCAATTTTACGGGAAACGATTTTTTCTTCCCATCGCGTTATTTTTAAAGAAAAATCGAGATCTGAATGTTTTTATTTTAGATTTCTTCTTAATTTGAATAACAAAACAAAGATATTTAACATTTAATGTCAAAATTTTCAGAATCTCCTAAAAAAAAGCTAAAAATTTGAAAACCTAAATAAAAGTTTATTTTTAATTTTTTTATTTTTATTCAGTTTATCTTGACAACGGTAGCAGACTTGCCACCAAAACGTCGATTTTAGTTCTCTATTTACTTGCTTTATTTTTTTTTGTTTTTTTGGTACTTTTAATTTATTTTTGGGCGTGTACCCAAATAACTACCATTAATTAAATGAACCGCCGTACCAATATAGAAAATATCTTCATATGAAATAAAGCCATTGAAAAAAAAAACGTTTCCCGTAAAACTGACGAATGTCGCTTACGATGTTTTGTCAAAAACCCATCGATATATCCTATTCTGAAATCATAAATTTAATAATCTTATGGATACTACCACTTATCGGGGATTTTATTTTTATTAAATTTTGCGTATATGCTTACTCTAACTGATCGGGCTGACTGCTCGTCAGCGACTGCTATCAATTTCTGATGGTAATCGTATTAGCAAAGCGACATCGTACTACTTTCGCCATCTGTTGATCAGGGTAGGTACTAAAAATTTTTAGGGTACGCTGAAATCACACTTGTGGGGTTCTATGGATTGGTATTCTTTGCTTAAACCACAAGGACCACTAAAAAATTAAATGCAGGAAAAACTAAGCAAAGGATGGAAGGTTCTAATCTGAAGATCACATTCGGCGTTATTTTTATTCTCTCGAGATCCATAATATAAAAAAAAATCTGTAAGAAGTCCAAAAAGTTATACTTTTTTTACTAATGGAAGTTTTCACTGTACACCAATAATCCCATGAGTAAAAATACTTTATGCATGAGTTGCATGTTATATTTTTTTGGCGACCGTATAAAACTTTCCATATATTATAATTTACATTTTATACATAATTTATTTATGGATACTAATTAATTAATTTTAATTTTTTCCAACACAGCTATTATTTTGAAATAAAAATCATGGCTTTTTTACGAGACAATTTATTCTCTTCATACCTATGCACAATAGTTCTGTTATTATTACAGAGTATAGGTGGGGTGTCATGGTTAGTTACATCTTTTTTTAAATTCCTTAATTAAACCCAAGACTAATATACAGTTTATAAATCCACTTAAGAGTTCTGTGCCCACCTTTAGGGTACCAAACAAGAAGAAATAATTATGCATTTTTGTCGAAGTGACCAAACCAGAAAAAGAGGGTGAGGTCAGGTAAAATTTCATTAGGTGCCCAAACAAGAAGTTCCAAATCAGCATCAGAAGCGGCGGAGGGGGTGTGCGGTGTGGGCCAACGCCCACGGCCTCGCGCCATTGATTTTGCATTAATAAAAGTAAAATAGTAAAAGCCTTGCAGGAAAGGTGAATACCTTTCTTTTAGCTCCCTAATTCCCTTTCCCCCATTGTCGAGGAGGAGCCTCGCTGGATATGAGGAGCAAAATGTATCTTGCCCACATCAAATTTTGATATTGCGCCGCCACTGATCAGCATAAACCGATTTCTCTTTTTGATTCCAACGACAATAACATTATCTATTTAATTTTTTTAAATAAATTAATTAAAATACACTTTTTTCTTTATTAAATTTTATTTTTGTATTTTTTAAGAAAGGGTTTATTTACAAGAGTACACATGGATTTTTAAAATTAAGTAAATTAGAGCTCGAAAAGCTTAATTTCAAAATAAATTTAACGATTAATCAGTTTAAAATGTAAAAATGTTAAATAAAATTGCATAAAAAGAAAACTGTCATGCAGGAAAGCTCTTCAAACTGTAAGAACAACTCTAGTAACCGCCAGAATACATGTTAGTTCCCCTTTATTTCCGTCTACTTTCAATTTATTATTTTACTCTCTATTAAAGTAAAAATACGCCACTGGTCCATCAGGTAATTTAAAAGAGGGTTTAATGTTCACGGTAGTTAAATTGAGGTATAGAATTACGTCTCCACCGCTCTAAACCGGCCATTAATGAAAACGGACGCCGTTCTTGCTGTAAAAATGTTGGCCCCTTAAAAAGTTGAAGTATAAAAGGGACATTAACTATAGGCAGGATTAAGAAAAGAAATATATAAAATTTAATAGCTTAAGGAATCTGGTTTATACAAGTGTTTTGTGCAGGCTTTTGGGAGGACTATTAACTATTAGGTATCAAATGCCAGTTCTTAGAGTATAACTTGACTTATGAAAATTTAGGCTTTGTGAGTGACAAAAAAACCTGGCAAGGAAACAAGTTACTTTTTTGGTAGCCTTCTTTGATCCAGGGCCACCGAGAGACGTGTCAGATCTTAAGCTCCCTTAATGATCAAATAAACAAAAAAATTGTGTCGCAAGAAAGCATTTATGGGGTAAAATCACAGCTCTTGTTCTTTTTGAGGGTGTGGGTAAAATCAACTGATCTCGATGGATATCCAATGTTATTACCTGCGCGAAAAAAACGTTACATTTCATGGGCCAAAAAACGGGGTTGTGCGCAAGCGGACGGAGGGCACGGGGTGCCGGCGTTTGTATTTTGCCACGGCTTTTAAGTGCGCATGTTCGCCTACCCTCGATTTGTTAACTGCGCGAGGTCGTAAAAATCCGAAAAATGCTTCTTGCCACTGCGGATCTAAATATAGGTTATCTATGGTAAAATCACACTTAAAATAATAAGTTTATGCGGCATCGCCACTAAAATATTTAATATACGAACAGTGTATTATATTTTTAAAATATTTTAAGGGCATTATAAGGAATCTCACTAATCTGGATGGATTGCCAATGTATTGCTGCGCGACACAAAAGTTACTCTTCATGGACTAAGGGTACATAGTAAAAATCGAATCCGATTGGACGGATCGCATTGAACCTAATATTGTGGTGCCCTTCGTCCTAGAATTTATCGGATGCAGATAATCCGGTTTTAAATTCTTTTAAATTTGACAAAGAAATGTACATACAATGACAAAGAGAGCAAACTAATAAAAATTAACTTCACACCTTACTTTTTGATATTTTTAAATAAATTTCATTTAATTTCAGAAAATAAGAGAAAATAATAATGCAAACCACTAAAGAACCACTAGCACAATATTTTAGCAATGATATTTCATTTCTACATTTATCAGCTGTTTTACTTATCTGTCATTTTCAAACCTTTTTCAAAACCGTGAATATCGTAAAAATTTAACCTCCGATCCGACTGAACTTATTTTAAATCGATTGAAAAACAGGATTGACTTATGGCGTTCAATCCAATCTCTTACTCAATCTAAAGCGTGTATTTCGCAATTTTTTGTTAGATTAAGTTTTATCCGATCGGTTAAATCCGATTCAGTATAACAATCTATCCTTAGTCATGGGCGAAAAAATGTGTGTGCGCTTAGGTATCAGCAAAGAATATAATAGGTAACGCTAGTATTAGTCATCCTGGGGGGTGGTCGCGGGGGCGATAAACGGGCGCATTATCGGAAAGAATTTATCAACGCCTTATCTGGGCTTCCACCTACAAATGACGAGAGTTAAGCTTGAAATTATTAACCTTTGGTACCTGGTACCTGCCAAAGCCACCATGAGTTAAACTTCATAGTCTTCTATTGCTTTTACCTATGTTGGGAGCATGCGATAACAAAGGTCTACCGCTCACGGGCTCTTGGAGTAAAATAGAACTGTTCCTTTCTTTCAGATTGCGTAAATACTGTTTAAATATAATGGTTGTTTAATATTTTTATTTCGAATGTACATTCTTCCTTTTAAAATTATGAATACCAATATATTATGTTTTAACTGTACGGGTAATGCGTAGGCTGACGTGTATTTAGACTATATTTTACTCCAATTGTTATCGCATCATTAATTTTAAAATTCCGCTGCCGGCGCCGTACCATCCCATTTCATATATCTTGCAGAAAATGTTGATATTAAACCGTCAACAGTATTCATATTTGTGGTTTTGATCTTGCTAAAAGGCTCATATGGTTTAATTTATGAATATGCCACTAATTCTAAGTGACAAATATATTTTTTAATATTAACTGATTAAAAAAAAAAATAGTTCAGTCACAATGTTGACACAAAAATAAAACTTATTAGTTTTTTCTATAATATCTAATGTAAACAAACCCTTTTGTGAACAGTGATTTATTGCATCCTAGGTTTGTTCCAGCAGGCTGTCAGAAATGTTTACAACCGTTCAGATTCTGCGCACGTCAAACTTGTCGTTCCAGCAGTGCCATGTTTGTAACATTATACAATTGTTCGTTGTTCCAGCAGTAGTTTTAAGATGTTGGAAACATGTTGGAAACTGTTTGAAAAGTTTGCAAACTTTCTTCAAACATTACTGACAAATTGTTAACATAACCTTTCTTGTATTGACGTATAAGCAGTAAGCACTCCTTGTTTATTTTCGTTCCAGCAGAAAACTGTTGCCAACATTTTTGACTAATGTTTGTAACAATTTCTGCGTTTTACGATTGTTGCTTTCATGTTTCCAACATTCTGCTGGAACAAACCTAATAAATAATACACCCGACGAGTTTATAATCCTTTACGGCACGTGTCAGCTTTTATAGCAGGACGAAGACGAAATAAGAGGATGTTTTCTAAGTACGTGATACGCGTTTTAGCAATGTTTTTTTGTATTTATCCAAAAAATTTGTAATCAAGCTCTGTCAGAAACTATGTGCTTTCAAAAGTTTGTTTACTTTATCATTTTTATGCATTGCTTTCAGAATAAATTATAGGTGGTTCAGACTTTACTTTAAGAAACAGTTTATTTTTGGTACTGTAAGTAAAATAATCTTACAAGCTTATAATTTTTTTCTTTATTCTGTTTATTTAAAGAAATTTGTAATATTAGTTATAAATAAATTAGGCGTATACATTATGTCCTCTCTTAGTCATGGGCAAAATTAAGACATTTTTTGTAGAAGTTTAATTTATAGGTTGATTTAAGGACTCTGCAACGATAAATACAATAAAAATAATATATTTTATGTTTTATTTGTTTTCTGGGAGATTAAATTTAAACAACATATTATTTGGCTTTTCTCCAGAATAAAATTAAAAGTTTATTTAACATTTTAAGAAAATTAAAACTTTTATACATTATGAAGAACTATTCTGCTCTTACATAATATAATAAAAGTTATTAATATTTTAAAAGAAATAAAATAATGAAATATTCAATATTAAGTTACTTACAATACAAAGGTTTCAATCTATAAACAAAGGTTCATTGGCACTCGGTTGAAATCATTTTAATGCAATAAAATAAAATCTTAACAAGACGCCAGACGAGAACTGGGCCAATGGTTGCGTCTCAAAAATGTGGTAAATAGTTTACCAAAAATGTGGTAAACAGTTTACCTAATCACTTACTTATAAACTTGTTAGAAAACTGAAAAAAAATTAAAATGAAATGTCTGATGGACACTTCAGAGTTTGACATTACTTTTGAAAAAATTAACTGGTAAAAGATACACCTATTATAAGGTATCTTAACCAGATAAAAAGAATAGTAAAAAATGTTAAGCCATATAATAAAGTATTTTATGTTTTATTTGTTTTCTGGGAGATTAAATTTAAACAAAATATTATTTGGCTTTTCTCCAGAATAAAATTAAAAAGTTTATTTAACATTTTAAGAAAATTAAAACTTTTATATATTATGAAGAACTATTCTGCTCTTACACAATATAATAAAAGTTATTAATATTTTAAAAGAAATAAAATAATGAAATATTCAATATTAAGTTACTTACAATACAAAGGTTTCAATCTATAAACAAAGGTTCATTGGCACTCGGTTGAAATCATTTTAATGCAATAAAATAAAATCTTAACAAGACGCCAGACGAGAACTGGGCCAATGGTTGCGTCTCAAAAATGTGGTAAATAGTTTACCAAAAATGTGGTAAACAGTTTACCTAATCACTTACTTATAAACTTGTTAGAAAACTGAAAAAAATTAAAATGAAATGTCTGATGGACACTTCAGAGTTTGACATTACTTTTGAAAAAATTAACTGGTAAAAGATACACCTATTAGGTATCTTAACCAGATAAAAAGAATAGTAAAAAATGTTTAGCCATATAATAAAGTATTTTATGTTTTATTTGTTTTCTGGGAGATTAAATTTAAACAAAATATTATTTGGCTTTTCTTCAGAATAAAATTAAAAAGTTTATTTAACATTTTAAGAAAATTAAAACTTTTATACATTATGAAGAACTATTCTGCTCTTACACAATATAATAAAAGTTATTAATATTTTAAAAGAAATAAAATAATGAAATATTCAATATTAAGTTACTTACAATACAAAGGTTTCAATCTATAAACAAAGGTTCATTGGCACTCGGTTGAAATCATTTTAATGCAATAAAATAAAAATCTTAACAAGACGCCAGACGAGAACTGGGCCAATGGTTGCGTCTCAAAAATGTGGTAAATAGTTTACCAAAAATGTGGTAAACAGTTTACCTAAACACTTACTTATAAACTTGTTAGAAAACTGAAAAAAATTAAAATGAAATGTCTGATGGACACTTCAGAGTTTGACATTACTTTTGAAAAAATTAACTGGTAAAAGATAGACCTATTAGGTATCTTAACCAGATAAAAGAATAGTAAAAAATGTTTAGCCATATAATAAAGTATTTTATGTTTTGTTTGTTTTCTGGGAGATTAAATTTAAACAAAATATTATTTGGCTTTTCTCCAGAATAAAATTAAAAGTTTATTTAACATTTTAAGAAAATTAAAACTTTTATACATTTTGAAGAACTATTCTGCTCTTACACAATATAATAAAAGTTATTATTATTTTAAAAGAAATAAAATAATGAAATATTCAATATTAAGTTACTTACAATACAAAGGTTTCAATCTATTTACCACATTTTTGAGACGCAAGCATTGGCCCAGTTCTCGTCTGGCGTCTTGTTAAGATTTTATTTTATTGCATTAAAATGATTTCAACCGAGCGCCAATGAACCTTTGTTTATAGATTGAAACCTTTGTATTGTAAGTAACTTAATATTGAATATTTATTATTTTATTTCTTTTAAAATAATAATAACTTTTATTATATTGTGTAAGAGCAGAATAGTTCTTCATAATGTATAAAAGTTTTAATTTTCTTAAAATGTTAAATAAACTTTTTAATTTTATTCTGGAGAAAAGCCAAATAATATATTTTGTTTAAAAATAATATATGTATAACGAGGTTACAGGGTGATCAAACTTAAGTCGGCACTATTGCTAACTTTCTTATTATTGGAGATACAGTAAAATTAGTTAAATTGTAGTATATTGTTCGCTAATTAACGTACTGCCGATAGAAAAACAATTGAGCATTGGGTCTTCGATTTATTGCAAAAATGTTTTTTTTTTTTTAATTGAGCATCCTGTATATTATATCACCATTCAAAAGATCTATCAAAGAGCTTTTAAAAAAGTCTGCATGTAATATATCCAATTTTTACTAATTTTGAAAATATGGCCTCCTTAAGAATTTGATAGGAAACTGGCACTTCTTTATATAAAACACCCTGTATATTGCCTACCATTAAATAAGTAGATTAAAGAGCTTTAAGAAAATACCACATTTAAAATGCTTATCTCTTATAGTTTTAAAAATATGACCATCCAAATCGGAAAATTATGTTAAAGTTCCAATATGTCAATATACAGGGTGTTTTATTTAAAAATACCAGTTTACTATTAAATTCCTGAGGATTGCCATATTGCCGAAACTAGTAAAAATTGGATATATCATATGTTAACTTTTTTAAAGCTCTTTGATTGATCTTTCGAATGGTGATATAATATACGGGTGTTCAATTAAAAAAGGACATTCTTTGCACCAAATCAAAACCTGAAGTTTAATTGTTTTTCTGTTGGCAGCACGTTAATCAGCAAAAAAAATATAACAACTTCACTGATTTAGCCGACTTTGTATCTCCAAAAATAAAGAAGTTAGCAATAGTGCCGACATAAGTTTGATCACCCTATTGGTAAATAAAAATATGTCGGTAGATTTCAGTAAAATCTTGTTTTTTTTTGTGTGATATTTTAACAACTACACAACTTATGAAACACATTAAGCCCTAAAACTTGTACTAATCTTATAAAAACAACCTTCAGCTTATCCAGTCTATTTTAACATGCCTGTCAAAACAAAAACTATTTTTATAAATAGCGATAACTAACCATAAAAAAGAAAAACAAAAAAGTCGTGTCGCCATCGTTAAAAAGCAAGTGTAATAGTACTTAATATGTTAAGAAAATAAATTATAAATTTGATTTGAGTCTCACAAACATAAAGTGTTTGTACATAATCACAAATCATACACTTGACTGTGTTAGTTAGTGTAGATCCAATGGCAACTTCCTTAAGAGCTCATATGTATAGTATGTCCCACAAATAGAACAATCGGGATTTATTTTTATAGTCGAGCCAGTAAAGACCTTTCGATGAAAGCCCTCAATAAGAGTTCCGATTTTAATAATTTTTTTGTTTAATTTTTGTTTTTATATTGTTTAAAATCAGAAAGCTGTTAGAGGGAGAACATAATTATTTGTATTGCTTAAACAATATACATATACAGGGTGGGCCAAATTAAACTTGCATACTTTTTAACTAAAAATAACTTTTAATCTGTTGCGCCTATCGTTTTCATTTTGGGGGGCTAATAGGTAGGTATGTTAACAGGACTGGACTTACCGGACTTTTTCCATAATATTGTATTTAACCTCGTTGTAAAAGAAATCGGATTTAGCTACAATTAAGCTAAAATTAAGCTAATACGTTTTTCTTGTAGACAAACTATGGGAATAATTCAGTAAAAGCGAATTTGTCAACAATTTAAGAATTTAGGAATTATAATTATTTTTAGTAAATAATGCTCCCCATAAAGTATGCATTTCTCTCGATTTTAAAAAGAACTTTTTTAGTGTCCTTTGAAAATTAAATCGGTGAGGTTACCATGGTTAGTGAGTTGAATGCTGACCAAACTTAACAGTAAATGAATTATACTTCATTTTTTGCAAGAAATAGTAATAAAAATGTCTCGGGACGGTTAGAAGGTTGTAAACCATAGGCGCACCAGTCTCTGTGCAAAGAACAGGTAGAAATACACCGAATTGCGTTAAATAAGGATTATAAATTTTATATATATTTTAGTATCTGTCCGTATGTGCAACTGAGTGGTTATAAATTGTTAAAGTATTGTTCAAAGTATTACAGTATTGTAAAAATGGCTTCTCCGCAGAAACGCGCATGTCTCGGCCATTTAACTGTAAACGAAAAGCAGATTGTTAAAAACGTATTCGATTATACAGGGTGCGGCAGAATGGACTCCCACATTTGGGTAGCAAATAAAAAGTCTACTATAAAATATGAAGCTAAACTTTTATTATTTTCAAAAAGAGCACACTTTAAGGTTTTTTAACTATGTTTTTAAAATTATATCGTGTAAGTGACGGCCGTTAGCAGCGACACACATGCGAAGGCGTTCCTAGAAGTTCTGCATCACTTTTATCACCATATCTTGAGGAATAGCAGCAGTTTCATCTCGGATCGCTGTCTTGATTTAGGAAAGTCAAGAACTAGTTGCCCTTAAGTTAGCAACCCATTTAAAAATTGTTTTCCGGTCTGGAACAGAGGCATTCGGAGGCAGGAAGCGCGTACAAAATGCTCTTTAAGCTGGCTTAAAAAGACATTCAATCCTGGTTGATGCAGCAAAATATTGAACATCCTACAGATAGTGTTAAACTAGAGTTGTTGCAGCTAGTAAAAAGTGAAGTCGCCACAAATAAAGCTAAGTACACACGTTTTGTAATTGATGAAATAGCCAAGAAACAAAATATAACTGTATATCGGCTGCCACCTTATCACTGCGAACTAAACCCCATAGAACTTATATGGGCACAAGTGAAAGGTGAAGTAGCCAGAAATAATACTACGTTTAAACTAGTAGATATAAAAAAACTATTTCAAATTGCCATATCTAATGCTTCCCCAGAAAACTGGAAAAAATGTGTCGAACATGTATTAGAAGTAGAAAATAAAATGTGGTCTTTGGATATAATAGTAGATACAACTGTTGAACCTCTAATTATACAAGTAGACTCATATGACTCAAGTAGTGATAGTATGTCAGATATGGAAGAATGTGAATAACTAGATGTAGATTAAGTAGCATATTTAATTAGGTATAGATTATATTTTAAATAATTATTTTTTGACTATGCATTTTTAATGTGTATTATTTTCTTAATAAAATGGTTATTATTAACTATAATTATACCAACTGTACAATATTGATATACTATAAATTTTAAAATAATTTTTTTACACATATAAAAGAAACAAGATTTTCATTTTACCTAAACTGTTTAAAAAGGGTAAGTTCCCAAAAATAAACTCAAGCGCACCGCCACTGTCAAGGTTTTTATCACATTATTCCCACGTAAATACGGGTAAACATCTGTTATTTCTTTGTATTTGACCCAAGAGGTTGACGAATTTTAGAGCGGGGTCTGCCGGCCTAAAATTATGATGCCTTATCAGTACATAACAGGTAGAATTGAAGAAAAATATTTATACTCGGACTAACAAAGAAAGCGAATTGCCATAAAATTAAATGATTTATTACTCTCTCTTGCAAAAAAATAGAGTATAAAAATAAACGTATTAGCCTAATTGTAGGTAAAACTCAATTTTTTGCAACGAAGTTTAATGCATCATTTTGGAAAAAGTCCCGTAAGTCCAGTCTTGTTTAAATCTATTTTACCAAAATTGGCAAGCCTAGAGAAAACATATTTACCTATTAGCTTCCCAAAAATGAAAAGATGGGCGCAACAGATAAAAAGTTATTATTAGTTAAAAAGTGTGCAAGTTTAATTTGGCCCACACTGTATGTTATTTACACAGGGTGTGCAAAAACTTTCCGGGGTAATTATATATCAAAAATTAGAAAAAAATTCATATGAACATAAGAACATATGTCTTAAAAGTCCTACTTTCGGACCTCCAGGGTGTTAAAAAAGAATATATAATCTTTTTTATTAGAACTTTTATACCAGTTCAGATATTTTAAAGAGATTTAAAAGATGTCTCCTAGGCATCAAAATAAATTTTTGCTTTACAAAAAAAAGTTTGTTCGTGAGATATATACCGTAAATATTTTTTTAGAAAAAATTTGTACGCCGCTGCATCTTCCTAAAATAAAAAAATATTTTATTAACTTTTTGGCTAGTTTTAAACAATTTTATTCGCTAAATTTTTTTTTGTATTCGATGCAAGGTTTTCGCGTAAATAAAATTAAAACATTTTTTGGCTGGGTCATTTAATATCGGTAATATCTAACCTTACAGAAAATAATATCACCATTATTATATGTATATTTACATATTTAAATCAAAACTAATTTCTTACGCGAAAGATTGGTCAATACATCAGTGTTTCAATTTTTAATTCATGTAATGAATAGTAAAGCAAACTAACTTGACTACCATATTAATTTTAGATACTAAAAAAATAGCCATTTGAGCATGCCGAGAAATGATTTTTATTTCCTTACGCGAAAACCACAGTCAAAAGACCAAACTTGTTTGAAACCATTGTCTTTGTTGAAACTTAACGGAAATCTGATTTTTGAGGACAATGCAGTGGTCTTTTTGTTGGGTACACGCCAAAACTCTATCTAGAAAGAATGGGATCGCTTCGGTCCTGGTACCGGGGTATAGCGAGCTGACCCTGTTCAGCCCTATTGATCCAACTGGCCGGGCACCTGAAACAAAATAAAGAAAAACCACCAAAAAACCCAAAAAAAATCTGCCACCGTTTTCAAGTTAAAATTAAGTAAGAAAAAAAAGTAATCAAAAATGTTTAAGAGTTTAAGGTTTTACTTGCGTTATGACACAAATGTCACATATTTCGTATTCGCAACTAAAAGCTTAAAATTTTAATTATTTTTAACTTAAATATTGGTTAATTTTTTATTTTAATTTTTAACTAAATTTTAATTTAACAAAGGTGGCAGGTCTTTTAATTCGAATTTTTTGGGTTTTTTTTTGAGGGTTTTTCTTTATTTTGTTCCTTAATACATAGAAGACGTCTCCCAAATTTTCCAAAAATGTTTGTATTGGTAAAAAGTTATTGTAAAAAAGTGACACTTTTTTGTATGAATGGGCAATCCCATAAGTAAAAAAGACACTTTATCCATGTGTGACGTTGTCATAAATTCTTTAGGCAATGTCAGGAAGTTCCTCTCACTTTATCTTTTGAACGGGAAAAAGATATTAAGATCGAGTAAAACTTGGGTGTCACTTAAACTACTCTTTGACACAAAAACAATTTCGGTCACGTGGCCTAGTGCCATGGGGACATTAGCATCTTTTTTTTCAAATATACATATTCATGTTTAGTCAAATTTAACTGTATTTAGGCCAGCAACAACAAAGCCGAACTGATGCGTCATCTTCTTTACATTCCGGCTTTCTTTTTATAATCTCTACCTGAGTGTTTCACACGGTTATTTTATCCTCCTTTTTATTTGGCTCCACGTGTATACAAGAATATAACAAAATAAGTGAAAAAGTGAAAAAAAACAGAGGTATAATAAAGGACCCCGCTCAATCCTTATGAAAAGTGGCTTTCGGTTATTTTTTAAAATTTTGATGCCGCCGCCACCCATTGGCACTAATATTATTTTGGCTCACTCTATCACCCCTATCATTTTTGACCTTACCTTTCCGGACACCCTGTATATCAACCTAAAATGTGTTTAAAAGGTCCCTTTTATCTTTTTTACAGATCCTATAATTGTAGATATTTAAGGTCTAATTATACAGGGTGTTACAAATTTAAAATGCATTCATACGATTTTGAAAACGGGACGAGATACAGGATTAGTACAATTTGGGTGAATTGGCGCATTTTAATGATTAACTGCTTAACAATAACAATATTAGGTTTTAAAACTTTTAAAATATACAGCTGTTTGGAAGTTATCTAGGAAAAAAATGGTAAAGAGTTTTAGTTTTTTCTAAGTTTATAAAAAAAACACTTCTTTGCCAGTGTTTATCGAGCAACACTGTCAAACAGGGGCGTCGCCAGCCGATGGCCTAGGGAGGGGCAAGTTGATATGGAAAACAAGAAAAGTCTGAATTGTAGAAAAAATTGGGACCACTTGTAGTATTAGTTTTACATACCATACGGTGTACGTTGTATTAAGTGTTTTAGTGATTACCATTATGGATTCCGTTAAAAATTTGCAATGAAAGAAAATATACAAAGTCGGTTTTGTTGTGCTTGCAGTTCAGGTCTAAATAACCAAGAACTTACGTTTTGTGGATTTAACAAATTAGTCTAAACGCTAACTGTAATCCATTCTTTGTTTTATTTAGGTTGTTATATAATAATGCCTAATATTTTTCCTAAAATTTAATCCCTTTTTTTCAAAGTGCTTGCATGTAGCCGGGACACGAACCAAAATTTGGTGATTGCTGTTAATATTATTTGCCAGATTGGATCTAGATACCCATTTTTATCTTTAAACTTTTGGTTTTATTTTGGTAACTACCTATGGCAAAAACATTGTAGATGTGAATAAAATTTATTTAACATATTTAATATGTTTATTTTCCTTATAGTATGTGATTTAATATCTCGCAAATGAAATGAAAGAAAAAATTAAAGTGGGTATTTACGCATACCTTAAACATACAGTGCGTCCAATCTAACTTGTCCACATTTTAAATGTCTAAACCTTTTTTATTACTTAACCCAAAAAAATGGTTTAAACACCAACTTGTACAGTGAATTATTAAAAAAAAAAACTGTTATGAAGATTACACAAAACAATTTTATTAACAGAATATATTGACCCGACTTTATTTAAATAATACACCCTGTATATTAAACCACCATTAAAACGGTCTATAAAAAAGCTTTAAAAAATACTACATTTGATATATCTTTCTTAATTAGTTTCTGAAATATGACGAGTGAGAGTAGGTATAATGGAAATTACATATAATATTTTAAAGATTTAAATGGTCATATTTCAGAAACGATCAAAGATAGATATATCAAATGTGGTATTTTTTAAATATTTTTAAAATACCTTTTTAATGATGACATAATATACAGGGTGTCCTATTTAAAAAAGGTAAGTCAGGTCAATATGTTCTGTTAATAAAATTGTTTTGTGTAATGTTGGCTTTTGGATAATTTTTTAAAGTTTTTTAATTAAAATAAAGCAAATTAATCAGTAACCGACTAACAAATCACGTATTATGAATTGGCAAAGAAGTGTTTTAAAAATAAACTTATGTTTCGCAAAATTCAGACAGGAAGAAATGAAGTAAGTAAAATATACGGGGTTAGTAAAAAATACCGTAACTTTTAAATATCTTTAAAACCGCTTAAGCTGCATTTACCAAATTTGGTATCTAAGGCAGTGCCGCGTTTACATATTTGCCGCCCGTGGGCTATTATTTTTCCGTTTTCTTAAAAAAAAGTCCTCACTTTCATTTCTACGTACAAAATGAAAATTCGACATCAAATACTAAACAAATTTATGAATTTATAAAGTACAATATCTGCCGCCCCCTAAAAAAACGCCGCCCTAGGCTCCAGCCTACTCAGCCTGCTGGTAAATGCGGCACTGATCTAAGGTATTTTGGACATATAGAATTAAATAGTCATATCGACACTGTTACCTAATTTTCCAGTTTTGTGCTACAAGTATCTTTTTTATTTTTCTAAATAAAATACCCCATTTATTTTTACTGCATTAAACTGAAAGAATTAAATTTAGTAAGTTTACAAATTTTCACAATTTTGTCTTTATTAGTTGTAAAGATATAATACACTACACTTTCAGCAAAAGTAATTTAGCGCCTACATATCTTTAAAACCACTAAAGCTATGTTTACAAAATTTGATATTTGGGGATTTTTCGGCATGCCTAATTGATCAGTGATATCAGCATTGTTGCCAAATTTTAATTAAATTGCGGTATTGTCATAACTCGGTAACTGGTAAAGAAAAACCTTTAAAAATTTGAAATCTTACTAAAAGTTGCCACTCTCCTTTTATTGCAATTAAAATAAATAAGAATTTTATTTAAAATACCAAAAATAATACGTGTAACGCAAAATTGGACAATCTAGTAATAATGACAGTATCACTGTTAAATTCTACTTGCCCAAAAACCCTAAAATGGCGAATTTGTAAACGCAGCTTAAGTAGTTTTGGAGATATTTGAGCGCATCTAAACTAAAGTGACCACATTTTCATTCCGACAAGTTGGAGACAAATAGAAAAAAATGGGAGAGATAGGCGTATTTTTTTGCATAAAAAATAGGTCCTTCTCTGCCTAATATGTGATATAGTGAGGGATCGTCCAAAATTACCTAAGATGTTTTTTCAAATTTGTAAACCCTACTCTCGCTCTAGTAAGATTTGGTGAGTAAACCCCCCAACCTCTAATCTCACGTGGAATTTATGGGCATGCAAAAAGGCACTATTTCTCAAACCGAAATTAATTTTGTACCCAAAATTATTTTGAAGAGCTCTGCACCCAAAAAGTAACACTGTATCACAATTTTCTGGGAGGACCTGCCCCAAAATTCTTTAACTTGTTCCATACTGAAATTTGGTGAGATTCACCTTGACCCCTCCCCCTAAATGTCTCTCATAATTTATGAACGCCTCCTTATATATTTTACAGTCCATAATAACAAATGCAAATTTTCTCTAAAAATACGGGCCACCAAAATGCGGGACATTCTTACAAATCGGCGGGACGCGGGACAGTCGACCAAAAGCGGGACTGTCCCGCCAAAATCGGGACGTGTGGTCAATTTAATCTAAACTTTTTACCTAAAATCTGGTTCGAAGATATATGTTCTGTATTGGTTTGGCGGATTCATTGATTAGATGTTATTTTTTGGGTACACGCCAAGTCAGATTAAAAATCAAAAATTGCAGAAATTAAAAATAAGTAAATAAAAAACTAAAAATTGACATTTCGGTGGCAAGTCTGCCACCGTTGTCAAGATAAATTAAATTAAAATAAAAAATTTAAAAATTAACTATTATTTAGGTTTAAAAATTAAATTTTTTTAGCTTTTTGTTAAGGAAATTCTGAAAACCTTTGACATTAAATGTCAAATATGTTTGTTTGGTTATGTTGTCATAGTGACGTACATAACTGGTTGCTGGTGTATTTATTATTTATAATACAAAAAGTTGATTTTGAGTTTTCCTGGTAAGTTTTGATGTTGTTAGTTTATTTACAAATTTTCCAGTAGATAAAATATTAAATATTGTTAAAAATAAATTAGAAAATGAAGTCCATCTTGGCAAACCCAGCCCACGCACAGCACACGCGCAGCCCACACGTGCATAACTTTGTAAAACATGCTTTTAAGAGCTGGCTCTGGGCTGGGTCCAATATGCGCCACTCCATTTAAAAGCATGTTTTACAAAGTTATGCACGCGAAATTAGAAAAGGAAGTCCATCTTGGAAAAAAACACACTAAATATTAACACCAATCTTGAGTTACTAACTTTTTGTGTTAAAACAACATATTTTCAATATAACTCTGATTTCTATAAACAAACTTCTGGCATGGCTATGGGTTCACCTTTATCACCATTACTAAGTAACATTTTTATGAAAAATTTTGAATTAAATTTTGTAGAGAACTATCATTATAAACCTTTAGTTTGGTGGAGATATATAGATGACATTTTTTCCATTTATCAACATGATGAACACTGTTAAATATTCTAATGATTCTCGTGTTTATTACAATTATTACATTTTTAACACACATTAACTCACAAGAACCAACTATTTAATTTACTCTAGAAAAATAAAACAACTCACAACTACCTTTTCTTGACATTCTAATAAAAAAGACCTAATCAATTTTTAAAGCAAAAATTTACAGAAAACCTACACATACAAACAGATACGTAAATTTTAACTCAAATCGCCCAATAATGGTTAAAAGGGAGTTACAAAAAGTCTATTTGATAGAATTAAAATAATTTGTTTTAATGAAAATATAAACACTAAAAAAGATTTTTTAAAAGATATTTTAATTCAAAATAATTATCCTCTTGATTTAAATAATGATAAACAAATGGTTTCTTGAATTTGATAATCAAAACCAAAGACAAAATCAAAATAAACCTATTACAAATTTATTTTTACCATACATTCCCGCCGTATCAAATAAAGTTCAACAAATAGGAAATAAATTTAATATTCGCACAATCTTTAAAACACAAAACACTCTAAGATCTTAAATAACAAAAACTTGCCACCGAAACGTCGAATTTTAGTTTTTTATTTACTTATTTTTAATTTTGGAATTAATAAATTTGGCATGCTCAATTTATTGCAAAACAAACACACCAAACAAACGAAAAGATTCATGGAGCACAAAACAGGGAAATCTGGCAACGGTGCCGATATTACTAATAAATTCTTCATGCCCGATACCTTTTGCATACCCAATTTAGTAAATGTAGCATTAGCGGTCTTAAAGATATTTAAGAGTTCCAGTTGCTAACCCAGTATGTGGTTGAGGACCTTTTTTTTTGCTCTCTAAAAGTTTTTGACACATGGCACCCATACAAAATTCCAAACTCGCCGCGCCTGGCTGCTAGTTCAGAAAAATGTTCGGTACATGAAATTAACATTTTTATTTACTTTTACTCTTACTTTTTATTGATTTTTCCATGATCTTCCAAATCCTGCCGAGTGTATTTTTAATCAAGGGAGAATAAATTCAGTGGAAGGTAGGTTTAACCTGCAGTTAATTAAACAAAAAATGGGACAAGCTGTATATACAAAACCATTAAATTACGACATTACCGAAACATTTCTTGTTGACGGCTTGGATTGCTAAGTACTCTTATGCATGTAGTGCCGCCGTACAATGGTACTTAATGACATTATTCGTCTTACTTGTAGCCATATTGTAAATCGATAACAGAAAAATTAAACAGAGTCGCTTTTGTTATGGTTCTTATGACTCTTAGTATTTTAGGAATGTTAAATATGCTAGGTTGTATTGTTGGTATTAGTTATATAATTTTATTATGAAGAATAAAAGCTTTTTACCGGGTGACACAAGATGTTGTTGCCGGACACCCAATGATTTTTTAGTGTTTAGTTTTGCGATACTATTATAGCTATAAATTAAAATTTTGTCGCATTATTAAAATAAGTATCAAATTTACTTTGTATCATTAACAGTCTTATTAAAAATAAGTGCCCAAATAATTTGTTTTATACTTATTTTAAATTATTTATAACAATTCGTTTTTAATGATATATTACAACATGGTCTTAGTTTTTTACGATGGTGGGCAGAGGTTAATTTTTAACGCTGGTGTGATTCCATTTTAATTTTGCTAATCATTTGTACAGTCCTTTTTTGAATAGTCTGGATATAAAAGAGTTTAGAAAGCTCTTGCCCCAGACTGATATTTAAAATATGACGTGTGCAGAGAATTTCAGCTAAACTACCCGAATTGGGGTAGCTTAAGGCCCGCCGCAAACCCAGCCCACGCACAGCACACGCGCAGCCCACACGTGCATAACTTTGTAAAACATGCTTTTAAGAGGCCTTCTTAAATATTGATCTTGGGTTATCCCGATCCATGAAACCCGTTTAAAAAGGGATCGGCCAGTCTCTACCCGTGTTCATAAATTGATCGGATCCTTAACTCGGGTTGAATCCTGCTGACCCAGGTTAAATCCTGGTTAGTCGGGTTAAACAGAAGTGTCAAAATCTGCTGTTTCAGTTTTTGGGTTTTAATGATTTATCTCGTGTTTATTACAAGTGAAAAAGTATAAAAAACAATAATTTGATAGTTATAGATTATTTACAGCTAAGATATTGTGAAAATCTAAAAAGGTTATGTTTTGTTTTGACACAAAGCCTATGAACGAAGGCCAAATGTATCATACGTGTTCCGAAAATAACAAAAATCCCAGTGAATCTTAAAAACAGCTGATTGAAACAACCCATCGGATGAATATTTGAAAATGCTTTTATTATGGGGCGGCGGCGTAGACACGCACTTCTTAGTGTATTTTAGCAAAATTTTAAAATTCAGAAGCACTCCTTACTTGTGTCAAATAAATAAAATACAGGACTGATATCCATAATTTAAATCTATATTCATAGGTTAAACTTGCTTACAATACCAAGGTTGATAGAGAAAAGGTGGTCCAACTTTGATATGACAGTGAACAGCTGATAATGTGACGTCATGGGAGTTCTTTTCTTAACCAATTTAAAAATACAACATATTCTTTATACAATGGTTGAAGTCTTTTTAATCCACTATTTACCCACAAATATAAACACAATTGCAAAACAATAAAGAAATAACGACATTTTTTGAAAAGTATTCCTTTGACGTTACATCTATCGGCTGTCAAATGAAAAGTTAGGCCACCTTGTCTCTGTCAACCTTGTTACAGTACCATCGCATAATAGGGAAATATTTAAAAATCATTCTTCTACCAATTCAGTTTCAACTTGTCTGCAAAGTCGGTTTACTGACGATAGTTGAACGTGACCACGTCGAAAGAATCATCACCTTTATCGCCGCAAGTATTGTTGCTATAAACAATTGACACCACATTCACTTTTCACTGCACGCTCACTCAAGTAGGAGAGAGACAGATATCGAACGCTGCCAAACACGGAGATTGTACTTCTTTGTCGCTCGTTCCGCGCTCTCGCTTGCACTTCAAGCCTTAAATGGAACGCGCGAGGTAACGCCGCAAGAGTCATGTTTTTTGGTGCGTTCAGTCGGGTCCATCGAATTAGAAAGAGTCAAAAAACTATTTTTACAGCACTTTAAAAACCACCACCTTAAATTCATGCCACTACAACAGAATACCCCCTTAATAAAATGATTGCTCTAATATGAGTATGGAGTTATTTACAAATATATTTTTGATTATACGACGGTTTAAATTACACCTGATCGTAAAATAAACCTTATACTACACTCAAAATTTGGAGAAAAAGGAATAGACAAAAAAAGGTCCTCACTGTAACATCATGTACTCTCCTCCAAACAGGGCTTTTTCTTCACTTATTTTCTTCTAAAGTTTCCGTAACCGACCGCAAAACTACACATTTGCCTTTGTCCTAATAAAAACACACGTTTTGGGGGCCCCTTTAAGTAGGGGCCTGGGGCGTCCCCAGTGCCGTATTATCCATTAGGCTGACTAGGCTACAGCCTAGAGCGCCATGAAAAAGTAGGCGCTAGACAGTGGAGTAATAGGCGCTAGACAGGGGAGTTTTAAAAAATTTAGATCGGAGTAATTTCTTTGTCAATAAGGTGCCTTGAAATAAATGGGAAATAGGGTAAAGGAGGTAAGGACTTTTTTTTCTTTTTTCGGTCTTCAAAATTTTTTGAAGAGCAAAATAGGCGCTCTAAAATTTTAGCCTAGGGCGCCTCATACCCTTAATACGGCCCTGGGCGTCCCCCTTCTTCGCTACGCTAGTGACATATAGAAAACAATAAATCATCTTGACAAAAATGCTTTTTATATGTTTAAGGGCATGGCATAAAAAGGGCTTTTGAATTTTTCCGAATTAAAATGCCCCACTTTCCCTAATTAGTGATATACATAAAACAATAGATTCATCTTGACAAAAATGCTTTTTATATGTTTAAGGGCATGGCATAAAAAGTGCTTTTGAATTTTTCCGAATTAATCTGCCCCACTTTCCTCTATCATTGTAAATCCGAGCTCGGTGCGACCTTGCGGTGCGGTTATGTGCGGCCAGTGGCCAGACATATAAGTGGGCCAAATTTTTACGGACACGTTTAAATAAATTGGCGCCGAAAAACGAAGCCCTCTATCATAAGCCCTCTTAAATAGACTACGAAGCTATTAATACTACGGGCGGTAATACATCGTTCGTGGAAAAGTCATCTGCGCTGGCTAACAATAAGGGGCCGGAGGCGGTCCGCTCCGGGCCCCCAGTCGGAAAGGGCCCTTAAAAGGGGGGTTTTTGTAGAAAAAAGGAAATTTTTTTGCTTTTGTGGTTAGTAACTGGAATTTATGAAAAAAAGTGAAGAAAGAGGGAGCCCAGACCACAGAAAGGATATAATATAGTAAGAAAGGTCCCCGTTTGGAGATAAGACCTTTTTTTGGTTCAAGTCTTTTGTTACAAAGAAATAGTGCAGAAAGGGAGGCCCAGATTTTAGACAGTATATCATGTTACAGTGGGAGGGCCTCATTTTTTGCCCTCCAAAATTTTTTTCACAAAAAAAACATTCATTTACTGCATGGCTACGGGCTCCGGGCTTTACTTTCCGCCTTGAGCCCCAACACCTGTAGCTACGCCACTAGCTATTTGAACTGGGCCCGGATTCTTAACTTCTCGTCTGTTTTTACGTAAATAGTTAATAGAATAGAGACTTATTTTATAGGGATAGTGCCTAGTTATGGAACTCGGGAGATATCGACTCGGAATCGAGTTTCAAACAATGATCATTGGTTTCAAATAACTTAAGAATCACCATTCGGTAGTGACTCGACACGTTAGGTTTCGAGACAGCGGTTAAAAATCCGCCTGCTGGACTTCTATTGCGGTATCTATTATATTCTTTGTCATTTGTCAATATCGACAGTAACTTTGACTACTCTATTTCCAAAGAAAAATATTTTAGGATAAAAATTTTTTCGACATTAAAATACTTTTTCAAAGAAAAAAATGTAAGGACCAAGAAACTGCTATTTTTTTAAGCATAAATATATTTTTTGTGGCCATTTTGGATTGAAATTTAAAAAACTAAATATTTTAAAGCAGAAGTGAGAGTGAAGAGGTAACGTAACAAGCAAATAGAAAAAATATCGTCGCATTAAAAGTAAAACTCACTACTTAAGTGGCATTTTATGGTTCAGAGAATAACAACTAAATATTATTTTATATAAAATACCGGAATAACTTTGATTTTTGTCAAAAATGATACTTGTTTATTTACCACTCTGCCTAACATAGTCCTAGCAACGTTTAAGAAATTAGCCACAAGCCTCAAACCAATTTAAAAAAATTTTAAGAGACGAAAAAAAAATCAAAAATCGGTTAAAAGTTAAGAAAGTTATGAGCTGTTAAATTTCCAAAAATAAACAGGATGGCCACGTTCATTTGTTGACCGGTTTATTTTATACAAAATTTGTAATGAAAATAAAAAGATTAACCAGCTTTTTTATGTATAAATTTAAATGAAGATGTATTAATGTCATAAATGAAACCACAAAACTAATAAATTAATTCTACAAAAAAACTTTTACTATAAATAACTTAAAATCTTCTAACATTTTTTTTTACAAAATGTATGTACTTAGTGACTTTTTTTTACAATTTAACCAACGATATAAATATTGGTATATACTTTTCTTTTCAAACAAAGAAAAAGGTCAGATTTTCTTTTCATGCTCATTGATGGTACCTAAGAGGCGCATTTTCAACTTGGGTGGTTTTTAAAATTTAAAATAGAATTTAGCTGAGAAGAAGCCAAAGGCATCATAGA